>JANHFK010009867.1:85100-98829 GCA_036250565.1 Sibynophis collaris | reverse complement strand
ATGTAACCCAGAGTATGGTACAGCTACGGAAAAAATATGTAAAACATCCCATACCCCATATTCCCCGTTATTTTGAATACCAATAAAAAAATATTTTATAAAAAAAAAGAAATGTTGAGTTCTACAACTAGGGTCAATTTAATTGTGGTATGTACCTCTCCTATGCTAATGCCCTTTAGTGAATGGTGCAAGTTTGCCTTTATAAAAAGTGTTTATTAAAAAGCATTATAAATCAGGATAGTTTCACTCACACGTCACGTGAAAAAGATGATGGCATTATAGTTCCTAGGTTAGTGCCAGATATTCCATTAATATCATTTTCACCACATTTCTCCCCATCTCGACTGTAAATTAGTTTGGCCCCACTGCTTATGAATTGAGACATCAAGCTGATACAAATGTTCATGTATCCCTTTTTCCAGTCCAGTGGATATTTATGTACTTATCTCCCTACATGCACTATTTATAAACATACAACAATGATTTTTTCCCCTCAAATATTTATCCATCTGCCCATACTGAGCCCATTTTTGCACATATTTTTGGTCATAAAGCGTGCTGCACCGTTCTGAGAAAGGGAAAATTTCAGAGCACAGACAGTTTCACTATAGCCTGTATATTTGAAGTTCAAGGGATTTCAAGCTTCATTTCCTAGCCATCTCTCATCAGTGCATAAAAACATCATTAAGGAGAAACTGTTGCACTCCTAAATATCTGAAAAAGCTGGAAATGTAATACCTTCCCAATAGTAATTGTACTTTTGGGTAACATTGCAAGGTAATTAGAATACAAACAACACATGAAAATATAGCTTGTTTGGATTTGTAGTAAATAATGGGTTGTATCCAAATTGACTTTGTGCAAGACAAAGCATCTTCTTGCCATTGAGCCAGCTGTGTGGGAAGCTACAATAGGTAAAGGAAGAAACGGGAGAATTGGGTGCTTCTCTTGTTCAGGAGGAAGTGCTTGCCACCAGCCAAATGTCTTTCACTGGACATTTTGCAGCAGCATTCAAATGACACACTACATGCAAATAAGTAGAGCATGCCGTTGTTTGGAGCACTTATGTTATTGGGGGATTTGTTGCCAGCTTTGCATTATTAAAAAAATAGAATTGATGCAGTGATCAATTTAGTAAGATTCCACACAGTTGTTACCCCTGATTGACAACTCACAGACTTAGGAGACCACCTAGATTGAAGGAAGAGAGAAGGTAGAGAAGGAGTAAAGGGTCAAAGAATAAAATAATGGGAAAGGAGTGGAAAATTTCAATATGTAAGGATAGTTGGTTTCATGGTGGGAGACAGCTACTATTTGGAAAGCATCTCTAGGTGGTAAACATTGCATATGCTTGTTTGTTTGTTTGCTTCATAATTATTATTAACTTGATTGTTGTTATAAACTTCCCTGGAAATTATTACAGATGGGTGGGAGGATGTTTGTATGGGTGTCTTAAGGCTGGGCAAGATTTAAAGGTAGAAAAATGCCTCACGGTTTGCAAGGGGTACAAAAGGTATTGGTTTAACTCAGGGGTGGAATTCACTTACCTTCACTACCTGTTCGCAAATGTGAGCATGCACGCTCTCTCACTATGCTCATGCGTGCCTCTTCCACGCATGCATAGAGCCTTCTGCGCATACGCAGAGGGTAAAAAACAGGATGTGATGACATCCGGACAGGTGGGCGGAGCCTCCCACCGCTGCACTACCAGGTCACATGATCCAGATAGAACTGTCTGAATTTCATCACTGCTTTAACTCCAGGAACCATATCCATGTTTTGGAGGAAGATGATTGTAGGACCACTATTTTTTCCCCCCTTGGGTTAGAGTTAGGATATGGATGTATTTGGCAAGAAGTCTTGTAGAAGATGTTGTATTTTTTATAAGTGTAGTTAGTGGAGACTAATGAAACAGAAGCCAATAACGACAGATTCTATAGTATGTTCTGATTCAATTACATTCATCCACCAGAGGTCATTAGATGATCAAATGACACTTTTCTGATGTATTTTTTTTAAAAACCAAATATGTTAGGTGGCTTGATGAACAGCTAAAATCAGAGTGTAGACATTCTTCCCCCCATTTCAGAGTTAGGGCTTTGGTAACATTATTTGTCCTATGAATTAAAATGTTCCATGTTGATTAATTATGATTAAAGACAGTTATTGACGTTAGTTCCACAAATATATGAAATTAGATAATCTAAAATGGGATATCTTTTTCTACTAATGTATCCATAAAATTTTGAATCATACCAAAATTGCACCATATGTTTTCCTAGATTTCAATTAATTGCTTACAGTAAAACTAGGTTTGTTTTATGTTTGAAATCTGAAAAATCTGCAAACATTAAAATTCAATACAGGATTCATCTAGGAAAGTCAAAACAAACAAAACATAACCCAAACTAACTAATAATAGGAATGGAAAATAATTCAGCCATGAATTCTGTTTTGAGTGGATTTGATATTTCTGTTCCTAGGGTATCCATGACATGATAAATAGTAGCAGAAATTAAATCCAAGTAACATTCTTTGTATTCATAATAAATATTTAAATAAATCTAACCAAATTCTGTATGAGGCAATAATGATTTTTTTTCTCTTACATTTGAAATATTAATCCAGCCATGACATTGTCCTTTAAGATGACCTGCAAATTACTCTTGCATTAATTTGCATTAAAAAGAAAAAAAGAAGAGTAAATCTGATCTGAGATTAATGCCAATCTGCACCTTTCCACTCAAAACAGATAAGAATTCCCAATCACTTACACTAAAGGTAAGTTACAATAGGGGTGGCTTCTGATCATAACACTCTAAGTTTCTCTCTTCTTCTCAACTTTGTGTCCTGCTTCCTAACTGCTCCAGTAAGGTTTTATAAAAAATTTCAATTCAAATCAGCAAGAACTTTTCCAAATTAGTAGTTGCCCAGAAGTCATTTTGGGGAGTTGCAGTACATGGGCAGAGAAGGGTTAAGCTTCATCCCCCACTATTATAATTAGGCTTGGGGGGGGGGAACAGTGGGGCCTCCATTATTTCCAACATAAGGTTTTGTTTAAGTCTAATGAAAGTATTTAGGGAATGGGAAGCCATGGGGAGCCTATGGGTCACCAGTTTCTCACTCCCAACCTGGTTTATCTTTATCTCTCAACTTTGCATACGATGAATGCCAATAATGGGGGGGAAAATTTACAAAAATTTTCTCCTTCTCAAAATCTAAAAAAAAAGGTTGAGCATGTATACTTACATACATCTACTGCAACACACACACACACACACACACACACTGTAGTGGGTTCAAATAAAGCACCACACATAGAAATGGTTGTCAAATGAAATAAAGTTTTCTCTAAATGTTTGTAAAAACTTGTTTCCTTGATTAATATTGATGTCTTCGAATGTCCACACCCACCCACAAAAAGCATTGCTGGCTTTTTATTTGCTAGTGGCTCTTAGAATGCAAAAGCTCACAGTAGTTTGTAGTAGATCCTAAGTCAGCAAAATCCAAGAGGACATAAGTATGTAACAAAGAAAGGTCCCCAAAATATATAGAGAGAAACTCTAATTGAGACAAAAGGCAACCTTTAAGTTGTCAATTAAGGTGCTGTATAAACAGTTTAGAATCTGACTGTCTGAAAGATGTCCTTCTATTATACAAATCTAAAGTTATCTTTTGGACCAATCCAACTTCCAATTAAAAGTATGCGGGGGTTGGGGTAATTGTGTGAAACCTGTACAGAAAGTCAGTTCAGCCTTGTTACCTTTATGTGTATTTCTTTCTCAGTCAGGCTGGCCTAGGAGCCATCTCAGATACCCTCATTCAAATCTGTCCGTCCGTCCATCCATCCATATCTAATTTCAAGTAATGTTGGTTTTTCAAAGTATTATCCTCAAATGTGATAGTGTTGCTCAGTATTCCTGAGCTTGCACTCTTGTTATTTTATATATTTCATCCACCTTGCCTAAAATTGTTTGAAATGAATCTCCCAGTTTGTGTTCTCTTGGTGAGAAAGCAGACTTTACTCCCTGCAGCAAAAGGCTAGGTATATGGAGAAGAAATCTGGCTTGTCCTTTCTCAGGATATATTTTCAAAGAAGAACTTGGAGATCTGAAGAAATTACCCTACCGGGTGACCTCTCTGGTTCCGATTTAGAGGGGTCAGCGGCAGGGGTAACTCTGCTCCTGTTGGGGAAGCAAATATGGAAATCACAGCCCAGAAGACAGAGAACAACATGTGCCGCCCGGCAGAGCCTTTCAGGGCATTTCTTTATTTTAAAAGGCAGCCTTGTTCCAGGAGACAGACCATTTGTCAAAGCACAATGTGTGTGTGAGACGCAGGCCTGGGCTACCCACCTCTGGTCAAGATGTCATTTTGATCCATTATTAGAGCAACCAGAAGGGTGCAGTATATTTATTTCAAAAATGTATACATGATTTCATATGGGGCAGGATTTTAAGCAGAAGGAAAGTTGAGAAAGGGAAAGTGGGAGCAAAAAGGAGACTCCCTCAGAATCCTGTGCTGTTCTTGCCCCTGGGGAAAAAAAAAAGAAAAAAAAAAAGAAACGGGATGACTGTTTTCCACACCAGTAGGTGAGAGTTGTACCATGTGTCCCATCCCCCCTGCAGTTAGAGGCCCTGAAGTTCATAGGAGAACAAAAAGGAATTAGAAAGCTAGTGGCACGTGAGCTGCAGCTGATTCAAAAGCATCAAACACCCAAGCCATTTGTTCCATTGTGGAAAGATACACCGGAGACAGGCAGATGGGTAGGTGTCTGTATGGGAGCCCTGAGATGGGTATTAAGAACAATGCAGCTCTTCTTATTGTCACATCAAAGACAGGACAAAGAATCAGAGTTAAAACATTTTGTGGAGCTGTTTTAATGGGCAAGAGGGCTGCATTCTGACTCTTCATTTATTTGCTCAGAAATAGTTTTTCTAAGGTAAGCATGCATAAACCAGACTGTTAAAATTCATACACAATGTGCTGATATCAATGGGACTTAAATTTACAGCGCTTCAGTTTGGTTGAATAATACCCTTAAAGTTGAACTCCAAGATGTTTGGTTATTTAAATGTAGAAATTTATTTAAAGCATCAAATAAGTGTCGCTTCTACTCTTTTAAAAAGAAAAGCACAAACGAGAAATACACAATTAAACCATGGGCATTTTAACTTTGAGCACTGTTCTGAGCCAAGAACTACCAAAACCCAAAATATCTGATTTTTTAAAATTAAGAATAAAAATGGTAAAGAAGAGCACTTTAGCATAATGGCTAGTCTGCATATTTTGGAGTTTCAAGGCTGCAGTGAAAAGTAGTAGATGTGAACAGGTTTCTGCCAGAACCGATTTGCAGTATAATCTGTTTTATTGCAAAGCCGTTAATCTTCTTGTGATGCTTCTCTAATTCGGACCTTACATTGAGTAAAGTTGCATTGGTGAGAAGGTGCATTTGATTTGAATGGAATTTACTGCCACAGAAAACGTATACATAAAGGAGCAGCTACATAGGTTGTTTATTTTGAATTATTTGGTTTAAATTCCCACTGGGGGTTGGATATATGGCATTCTACAATGCATAAAACAACAAATTGACATGGTTTTTCTTTCACACACACTGTCCAAATGTACCTCTTGGTGTAATAGGTGGATGATTTTGATTAGTTAGGTGATAAGCAGAGGTGGGTAAATATTTGGATTGAACTTCTTAAAATAAAACTACAAACCTCAAATAAGTTTAAGATTTAAAAAGTCTGAAGGAAGGAAAAACCAACAGCATTCTCTTCAGTTCTCTCAGTTTTTAAAAGTCTGGGTTTGAATTGTGTCTGCCACTAGCATATGTCTGTCACATCTTTGGTTCTTCTCCTTATGTTCAGCAGTTAACATGCAGACAGATATAGCTTTGGCCTCTCCAGGCAGGGAAGAACCATTGACTCCGGTCAGTGGTGCTGAAGGACAATTTTTAGACAAGAATTTATTTTAAAAATGATTTATTTTAAAAACAGAAATGTTTCTCTCTAAAGAGGCAGAAGAATTTGAAATTTGTAAAGGACAAAGTTTTAATTTTCAATTTTTATTTTTAGTGATATATAGCCATTGGAAATTATCTTAATAAGAACACCAAGAAACTGATAGAAACTTTCCATCTTTAGTAGCCTTAGTTCCCCACTGAATATAAGATTTCTCCTTAGTAGATTAACAATGAGGCAATGATAAGAAATAAATGTACTTTAGTGACTTGGAAGAAATTTCCAGCAAACTTTTTCAAAGTTTGCCACAACTTCCTCATGAAACAACAAAAAAAAGATTGTTCCTTCTCTAAACAAAAAGCTTGCTAAATAATGATACTGTTAATTTGCGGGACACAACACTAGACTCTTTCAAACCATTCTCCCCTTAGAAATGAATCTCTATTCTGGAACATTTGCTAAGCTCCTTGATAGTTTGCTGATTTCCATGACAAATGTCTTGATATTTCTCAGCAAATAAGATAAATAGGTTAAAAATAAACTGATGGAACTCATGAGGCTCAATATCTCCATCCCTTGCATGTTAAAAAATAATCTTCATAATACAAACTATCTAATATTGTACATTTTTAACATATATGAAGAAAACAATGATCAATACGCGTATATAAAATCTTCTTTCCCACTTGGGGAAATGATTATTCTAAATGATTATCATTTAGATCAATAAATAGATCAACTTTTTTAAAAAAAATCTGGATCAGGACCTAAACAAACTTTTGGTAATTCTTTTCCTCTTCAAATGGTTTGGGTTTATTATTTTAACAGCAGCGCTGCCTTTCTGCTTCTCAGCATTAGGTGGTAGTGAATGTCTGCCATAAGGGGCTTTATTGTTAATCAGCGTTGCAGGCTGAGAGTGAGTAAATTTGTATTTACCGTGCCTAGGGACCATCTCTGCGGTGTTGCTTCAGGGCTACTCAAAGAAGGTTGATTGGCTGATAAGTAGTAATTGGGTGACTACATGCGATGAAATCTTCCTGGGACATCATATTTTCAGCTATTAATAAATTAATTGTGATAAATATAATATCAGTATTTTATGCCTTCTCTTTTTAGTTTTATGGTACTTAGAATGGTAGTTGAGATTGGCTGTTTAAGAAAATTATTTATTACTGTTATGTAAATTGTCTGAGAAGTAATGAATTGAGTTGAAGACTAGGTACGAATGTGTCATAATGCTTATATTAGGCAGTATAGTTCATATTACAATATGATGTAATTTCTTCAAGGAAAAAAAATCTGGATTAAAAAAAGACATATTTATAATGCAAAGATTTGAATCTTTGATTCAAATAATTATTTTAATTATATAAAATTTTAATGTTAATTAGTCTATTCTTGTATACAGTTGAAACAAAACATTTAATTATTTTTTTCCCAAACATAAAAGATTATGTTTATTAAAGGTCAGCATGGAAAGTTCTACAGCATATATATATAAAGAAGAGAAGAAACAAGATCTTCATGAATGACTGACTTAATCTGTAATTCTATGCCCACTTAATTGAATAGAAGCCCGGTTTAACTCACTGTCGTTATAGAATTGTGCTACTGGTCTCTTCTTGCAATCTGCAATTTTAAATTACATCTTGAATGCTCACCCCATACATTTTTTCAAAACATATTCATTGAAAAAATGTTGCTGTGAACTCAAAGAATTAAAATCACTTCATTATGATATGATAAACAAATCTGCATATTCATTTTCCCCACATATTAAAAGGAGATGGTAATACCTTTTGGCTACCTAATTTCTAAATATCAAGCAGACATCTTGATTTCAGAGCTGGTATCTCAGCTATTTGAAGAAAAATTCAAAAATTGTCTTGGCTTTCCTCAAAGCTTCTAAAAAAGGGGGAATAAAGAACTGCAACTGGGAAGCTTTATGTATTTTTTATTCGTGTTCTCTGTATTAATATCTCTATCTTGTCTTTGATACTATTAGAACTTTTTCTGTGTAGTTATAATATGCAATCCATGCAATTCCCAAGACTAGTATAGCTAGTTGCAATCAAATACCTTGCAGATTACTGTGGTAGTTTAGTACTCAACTGCTTCGAAACTCATAGAATTTGGACTCAATACATTTTGATGTGAAAATTTCATATTTGTTTTGTACTTAACACACAAGCTAAAACCTGTCAGCTGCCTTGTGACTTACCTTATTTGGGGGGGGGGATCGTACTCATCATGCCTCCTGGAACCAATTAACAATGAGTACCAAGGTACCAATGTAACTGGATTTGGTCCACTTTTTAGTTCTGGTTTAAAAATAGCAAAGTGTAGCTCACCCAATGTTGCTGATACAGCCTCAGCATTTATTAGCATTTCTTGCTGGCATTATTAAGAATTGTGACTAAGTATCATATTAAAAAAACATGATAATCCCACCCTTGTGTAACCCAAATCAAAGTTCTTTCATCTCCATATGGACAGATCCTATAAATTGCCTCCAGAAGTTGTGAATTCTCCAACACTGGAAGTTTTTAAGAAGAGATTGGACAACCATTTGTCTGAAATGGTATAGGGTTCCTGCCTGAGCAGGGAGTTGGACTAGAAGATCTCCAAGGTCGCTTCCAATTCTGTTACTCTATATTTTGACACATTACTATTTATGAATTCATAATTTGAAAATAACAAGCACAGTCAACAAGGCAATCATAAGTAATTAAAGATGTGTCCATGCAGCCTCATCAATGCTCATAAAAATGTTTAAATAGCAGAACAATAGTAGTATCCTGTTACTATACATGCACACTCAACTAGTATCAAGTATTGAATTTTTGATTACAGGTAGTCCTTGACTTACGACAATTGAGCCCAACATTTCCATTGCAAAGCAAGACAGTTGTTAAGTGAGTTTTGCCCTATTTTATGATTTTTCTTACCACAATTGTTTAAGTGCATCACTGCAGTAGTTAAGTTAGTAACACGGTTGTTAAGTGAATCTTACTATCCCCTGACTTTGGTTCTCAGAAGGTCGCAAAAATTAATCATGGGACTCTAAGACACTACAACTGTCATAAACATATGCCAGGTTTCCAAGCAATTGAATTTTGAGCATGTGACCAAGGGGATGCTTCAACGGTCATAAGTGTGAAAAACAGTCACAAGTCAATTTTTTTCCCAGTGATGTTGCAACTTTGAACGGTTACTAAACGAATGGCTGTAAGTGGGGGAC
This sequence comes from Sibynophis collaris, assembly GCA_036250565.1. NCBI lineage: Eukaryota > Metazoa > Chordata > Lepidosauria > Squamata > Sibynophiidae > Sibynophis > Sibynophis collaris. The sequence goes on along the minus strand of JANHFK010009867.1, from coordinate 89,619 downwards.
TATCTCTATGCACTCCTTTCTATGCCCAGCAACCGAGAATACTGCCAGCCTCAAGCAGGCTAGTAACAGATTCTGCAAACTAATAATCATTGTAAATGTTTTTGTAAAAACAGGCACAAGTTACACACTTTTTGTAAACATTCTCTTAGTTATTTCATGGCCCTTACCATATTTTTTTTGAAACACAAGTCAAAAAACGTAACAGTAAAAGTAGCTCAAAACATTCCATAAAGTTAACAAGGCAGAAGCCTAGGTCAATAATTAAATTTGTCAAAAGTCAAGGATCAGTGAAGTTTTCCCTGTGGAAAAAGTACACTGAGCCGAAAGGAAGAACACATTCATAGATTAAAGCTGGGTATAACAGCATTAAAGTCATTTAATTTTGCTATAAATTAGCAGTTTCAAATCCCTAATCAAAATAGATGACACGGGCACTGCCACATCGTCTTTCTGCAACAGAGAAATAGTAACTCACCAGAGTCTTAAAAACACAATAAACAGGCATCATTACAAGTGATTGAAACTACCTGCTACAGATAGTCCTCAACTTACAACAGTTCGTTTAGTGACTGTTCAAAGTTATATCGGCATTTTAAAATTTGACTTATGGCCATTTTTATGCTTACGACTTTGCAGCATCCCCATGGTTACGTGATCAAAATTCAGACACTTGGCAGTTGACTCATATTTATGATGGTTGCAGTGTCCCAGGGTTATGTGATCTCCTTTTGTGACCTTCTGGCAAGAAAAGTCAATGGGAAAACCAGATTCACTTAACAACCATATTACTAACTTAACAACTGCAGTGATTCACTTAACAACTATAGCAAAAAAGGTCATAAAACGGGGCAAAACTCACCCGACAACTATCTCACTTCACAACAGAAATGTTGGGCTCAATTGTGGTTCTAATCTGAGGGCCAGGTGTATTCTATATCACTACTCTTCAAACCTAGTTACTTGACACAAGCTTTCCTGAAAGACAGCTTCCCTATGAACTAACTCTGCAATGTAACGTAATTGTTCAGAGTGTGGACCACTCACTCATGCAGGGTAGTTACAATACTATGGACTAGCTCAAAATCCCTGAAAAAACTCAGAAAGCAGAGTGTCTCAAAAGCATTACTCTATTTCCTCATGAGATAACTGGGATATGGTTCAATCTTCAGTTATAGTAGCATTTCCTTTAAGAATTGTCAACAAGAAAAGCTTGGGTATGCGTAATGGTATGTGGGAAAGACTTTGGGAGATGGGGCAAAGAGACGCTGCCTAGGTAACTATCAGATAAGAGAGGGCATAGCCCTCAGCTGCATAATGGGTGGAGAAAAGAGAGTCAGAAAGGAACCCTCCCTAATTTCTCAGGCTGAAAAAAAAGAAAGAAATGGCAGATTATTTGTATTTTCAGACTTGCAAGTGTCTATTAAGGTAGCCTTACAATAAAGAAGAAATAACTCATCTATCTGGGAAGGGTAAGTTATGGGACAGCAGCATAATCTAGGTCAGTGATGGCTAACCTTTTTGTGGTTGCATGCCAAAAGTGGGGGGAGTGCGGGGGAGGGTGTCACTTGCACATGCCCACATCCATAATTCAATGTCCCCTGCCCCCTTGTGCATGCCTAATACGCCCCCATTGGCCCACCCAGAGGCTGGAAATGGCCTGTTTCCCGACTTCCAGTGGGCCCGGCAGGCCCATTTTTCCCCCTCCCCACCTTAGAAACAACTGTAGGGATTTCACTTAACAACTGTGGCAAGAAAGGTCATAAAATTTACTTAACAAAGTTGTTAAGCAAAGTTTACTTAACAACTACCTCGCTTAGCAATAGAAATTTTGGGCTCAATGGTGGTCATAAGTCAAGGACCAGGAGTCATAATATACAATACAATATAAGCACTACAGTCTCTTAATTAATGGGACATAAAATCCAAATCGATCCTTATCCCAGAGACTTATTTTTCTTCACAGCACCTTAGATTAACTTGTAAATAACTCCAGAAAAGTCACTACTCAGCAAAGTACATTACAGTTAAGAATTGACAGAAGACAGCATTTCCATGATGCAAACCAATGATGTTTGGCTTCTTTAGCAGCCCAATTTGTTTCATACTGGGCTCAGAGGCAAGGAAAAAATGCTCCTTCTTCCATTAGTCTGAATACAATATTTGTGAACATAAAATCAGTCATCACCAGCAAGCTATTAGGCTAGTATTAATTTAAGGAACTTTGAGTGGTTGTTTGTAAAAAAAAACTAGCCAATGAGAAGAATTGTTAAATAGATTTGACAGGCAGCCATTTCCCTGCAAAGATAGTCTCAACCACAGAATATGAATTGACCTCTGAGTTGTTTAGTAGTCAGGGCATTTTATTTATTTATTTGCCACGTTTATTACTTTATAAGTAACCCAAGGCAGCAAATATACATCATAGCCTTCCTCCTCTCTTCCCCACATCAACAACTCTGTGAGGTGCGTTGAGCTGAGAGTTATTGACTGTCCCAAAAAGTCACCCAGCCAGCTTTCATACCTAAGCCGGGACTAGAAATCACCATCTCCTGGTTTCTAGACCAGTACCTTAAATACTCTGAAAAATACTCTGAAAAGACAGGATGTCCACCAGCAGACAACTCCTCACCTTCCATTTCTTTATGAAATGTTGAAGAAAAAAAATGGTCTCATGTCATTATAAACTTACAACTAGCATCACTTTTTGGTCTGCTGTAGACCACAGTATGAGATGAGATTTTGGTGGAGGCGTGTCCTCGCAACTTTGGCAGACTCAGTCCTATTGGCTAGCAGACAAGGACAACCCATTCCTGGATGCTGTTCCCACTACAATGGAGAATTTCTCCTTCTTGGTGTAGCACAGGGATCAGCAACCCGCGGCGCTGGAGCCGCTTGTGGCTCTTTCATCCCTCTGCTGTGGCTCCCTTTTGCTGGTCGGCTCCACAATTGATAGGGCTTTCAGTTAGGACAGGTAGAGGAAAAAGGATGCCGCACTAGGAGGAGACTCTATGGTGGGGGAACCGATTTCCAGTTGGCAGAGGAAAAAGGACACCAAGCTAGGAGGAGACTATGGTGGGGGAACAGGACTTCCGGTCAGCTCCAGAATTGAACAGGGGCTTCCAGTTAGGACCTTTGTGGCTCTTTAAGTGTTTTAAGGTTGCCAGCTTCTGGTGTAGCATAAAGAAGTAAACAGAGAAAATTTACTATTAGAGAGCTCTGGAGCAGGCCCTAAAATGCAGACTTCTTTAGATGCTGTATGTTCCAGAACCTAATGTGCCAAGAGATGCTATCCTTTCAGCCCAAAGGATATGGGCACAAAGAATTTAGGGCAAGGGTTCATGAAAATACAAATGGTTGCCTACTAAGAAAATATATGATTATGAGCCTTTCTGCAAACGAGACCATTCAAATAAAAATGGAAACACACCATTACAAGGAAGTGAAGAACACAATCACTTTCTTGAAATCCTGGAGTTGACTGGACCCACTAGGCTCCTCAAAATGTGATTTAGACGGCCCACTTGAGCACTTAATGGATCCACAGGGTTTCCGAAAACTGCTCAAGGATCTCAAAGGTACTTCTGTCAAATGTTGTGTTAACCTCTGAAATACAGAGGTGAACAAGGTACTACACAAGATTGGCCTTAATGGTCTCTCTCCCTGCCCACCAATCCTAATCAGTTTCTTGATTTTTTGAAAAGCAATGGAAAATAACACAGATGAAGAGATGCCTGGAGCAATGCTGAGGGGGAAAAAAAAGAAAAATACAGCCACAAACATTTATGAGCTCAAATCTGAACCGATAAGGCAACAGGGAGCTTCCCTGTCTCACTTGATTTGTAGGACATCAGGTAACTGCACTAGTCCAAATTTAATAAAAAGAATGGGCCAGAACAGCCTATTAGTATTGTTACACTGAACTGGCTAAACATTTTGAGGATAAAGCTCTTACTCATGGGAGGAGCAGATGGAGACTGTGGCCAAGTCAACCTTTCGATGCTACAAGCTAGTGCACCAATTGTGATTTTATCTGGCACAAGATACACTGAAGGCAGAGCGGGAGGCAGGGAATGTTGTGGTCCCATCCCCCAGGAAGATACACCTGGTGGAACCCAGAAGAAGGGCCTTCTCCATGGTGGCCCCCTCTCTCTCTGGAACATCATACCCACAGAGATTAGAATGGCCCCCACTCTAGCACTTTTCCAAAAGGCGCTGAAGACTTGGTTCTGCCAGTGGGCCTGGGGAACCCAGAGTGGGATGGAGCCCATTAAATGGCTCGTGAGGTGCTGTTGCCGGAGGGGTGGGGATGATTTTAGTATATTAATTTATTATATGACTCTTCTTTTATTAGTGTTATTGTTTTTATATGGGGTTTTATATTCTGTAAGCTGCCTTGAGTCACCATGTGCGAATAGGTGGCAATATAAATTGAATGAATGAATGAATGAATGAATGAATGAATGAATGACTGAATGAATGAATGAATGAATGAATGTAGTGCTATTGCTAAGAGCTATCT
>JANHFK010009867.1:67453-81356 GCA_036250565.1 Sibynophis collaris | reverse complement strand
TTTTTTACCTGACTTGTACGCCGCCCTGAGTCCCAACAGGGAGAAGGGCAGGATAGAAATAAAATTTATTATTATTATTATTATTTATTATGATCTGTCCCTAACTTTTTTTCCCCCAGGTCTCCCAATGGTGCACTCATTGTCACTGTAACACCCTCCATCTTGCTGCTGGTTGTCCTCTTCTTTTCTTTCCTTCTAGATTTCCTAGTACCATAACTGTTTCTAATGTATGCAAAGTAGGTTAATTTGTGTATGGTGATATGTGCCTTCAGTAAAAAAAAAAAACCCTCCCTGTTGATTTGTTTGATAACCTATTGGTTTGTTTTCTTGACTGTCCACAATATAGGAGAAACAATACTTAGGATTTAATTAGAAGGAATACAGCTAAAATCAGTCTCCGTTACATGAAATCTGATGGAACCTTCAGATGGCTACTTCCAAACAGCAGGGATGTCATAGATTTTTCAGAGATGAGGGCTTGAATTAGGACTCTAATAAATGCAGCAATTTTCTCTTCAGGCACGTCCAAAATAATGGTGGATTATAAATATGTGGTACTAGTGTTTACACCTTTGAAGTTGAGGAGAGGTTTCAGTGGAGGCCTCCCCATAATCACACAGTGCTCTCATGGGTATTTATGAATCATTGGAATTTGGATGTTTTCATGGTCCCCAGCCATTTAAGGAAAACTAGTCTTCCTTATGAATCCTGTACTAGCATAAAACCGAGCTGGAATGAGTGGGAGGCTGAGACACTCTCTGAATTTGCTGTGAGTATTCTATCAAACCCTCTGAATTATACAATTTATTTATTCAGGTATGTCTATATTAAAAGTTCAGTTCTATTGCTGCTAAGCAGTAAGAGCTGCCTTAAAAGGCATTAGGAAGTCTACAATAACAAAACAAAGTCATTTTGCTTTCAGAACCATTGCTATATATGCCATATAATTCAATTAGTTCAATTGCTATATAGTATATGGTTCAATTGGTTAGTGATTATCACAAGAAGTGGATGAATATTGTGATGTGTGCTATGTGGTATGCTTTCATTATAAAGAAATTAAAAGGAATAAAAATAACTTCAAAAGCATAGCCTTCATTGTAACAAAGTTTATTTCTGATGTCTATTTTTTAATTTAGCTACAAAAATGGTAACCATTTTGAGGTTGTGGTAAAATAGGTGCATATGTAAATTTGGTTAAAGGACAAATTATAAGCCAAAAGTACATTATTTTAATTAGCTGACATTTTAATTGATTATATTCATATGGTAATATCATACAATAAAAATACATAACAGGTATTATCTGTGAATAATCTGCCTGTAAGTATAATCTCTTTCAATATTCAGTTGCCCTCCAGACATTTTGAAAAATCTGACCATTGCATATAGAAGCTCTAGTTCATTCTATATAATTTCATAACTGCCTGCTGTTGCTATTGCCACAACATAAAAACATAGTTTAAGAATAATATGTATGTGACACAGAGTGGATCTAAACATGGACTCATTCTTCCTCAAGAGAAAGGGAAGGATTGAACATTGTCTCCAGGATCCAAATATTTTGATTGTCTTTCCGTCTAATAACCGATAGCACAAAGAACCAAGAATTTTGAACCAAGAACCAATATTGCTGCCCTACTGGGAAGAAATATGAGAGACAGTCCTTTGATACTCATAGCTTGGACATTGAATGCACGAGTAATGATGCTCCTGATTTATGCTGATCTCATGGCCAAATTTTATATATATTCCTAGTTTTAATGTTCACCTGTAAATACACTTAGGACCACAATTGAGCCCAAAATTCCCATTGCTAAGCAAGGCAATAACTGCATCATTTATGGAATGATATCATGGTTTCTGTCCCATCATTTTGACATCTGATGAATACCTCTACAGTTAGTATATAAAGTTAGAGTGTATTTATAATTAGTATATAGTATTTAGAACCTATGGACCTAAAATGGCTAGGATAGGTACTAATCTCAAATTTACTCCATTGGGAATAAATTTTTACTTTTTTCAATAAAATATTAAACTAATAGGATACTTGATATCATGCTACAAGGATGAAGGCATCACCGTCTTCCAAAGACGAGGGCTATATGAATGAAGAATGGCTCAGCAGGAATTGAATTTAGGCTTCTTAAACTGCCCAAACTCTCACTTGCTTGGGGCTTTGGACTAGAAAAATACTTCAGGCTGTGTTTATATAGCATGGTAAGTTTTACCAGCATTTTATCTCTATACTGATTAGTTTTCAACCAAACTTTGTAACTTACGTGTGGTCTGGATTCAAAATGGTCACCATATGTAGTCCAGAAATAGGGAATAATAAGTCCCTCAGATTTTAATTACATACCCAGTTTCCAAAATGCCACTGGGTGAACATTTTTGTATTCAGGTGGCACAATGAGCTACAAAACTTGATTAAACCATAATAGAAGAAAACAGGATGTTAATAATGTGATACTCCTTTACTAAGCTCTTTAGCTTAGTTTGATGTATGGGCACAGCCTCAGTGGAATGTGTGGCACTGGTAGACTAGTAATATAGCACAATATGTGCTGATATTGCAAATCAGAGAAAATAAAGACCAGTCTATTGGTGTCGCTGTGAAGCCACTTGTCCAAAATTTGAAAGCTCCCTTTACAAATACTCTGCCTTATAATTATAAATATAGAGAAGAAAATGGGATTGTAAATAGATGTGCCATAATTGGTTTGGTTAGTCCTACAGTTCAATCGTACAGTTGGACTGCTCAAAGCTACAGATCATAATGGAATTAAGGATTAGAGGGATATGTTCTGTGAGGAATTATGTAGTGAGAGTAATGTTTAATTAGAATACAAGTGAAAATGAAGTTACATCTCTTCACTCTACACTGCATTCAAAGAAAGAATATTCAAATGTACTTGTAATTGAAAAGGAAAAAAAATCACTAAGAATAACATGTAGCTTGGCCCTAAAACATCCATTATAATGAATTAAAATTTTATTTTATACTCCTGAAGTATAATACAATATCATATGAGGATAATGTGGTATGACTGTTAGAATACATGTCTTAATTTTAATAATAAACACTCATTTTTTGAATTTGCACAAAATATGTGGAGATTATTGATACCCTGGTATCATCTTCACCCCGGTATCAAATTGAATTTTTCAAGCCCTTATTTATGTACTGCCAGGTGGGATGCTTGCTGCAGAGTAGCTTGATAGAGAAATGGAGGTGGTATTCTTTTTGAATGAAAGCACAGCAAAGAAAGAGGAAGCCCACTTATTTAAAGAAGAAAACTGAAATGGCACAAGACAGAATGAAGGAACTGACTGAGTGAAGGCCCTAATAAATGTAAATGAATATACCAACTTCATAGCCTTGAGGAATACCAATGTCTACTTGATGTAGGTTATAAGAAACTTTCTTGCTGGGCTTTATCATTGTAAAGTTTTGTGTTCTAATCAAAAGCTCAAACTCCTTGAGACAGAACTCATAATTTAGGCCTCCAAGAAGTATTCTGAGACCCTTTCAAAATAATCATGGGGAGCCTACTTCTTTTATTCTCTTAGGCCAGGAATGGGGAACATGTAACTGTCCAGGTGTTCACCTGAACAAAGCTGTACTACCTAAGGTACCACAAGTTCCCTTTCTACATTGGAGACTTTTCTTTACAAGCTTGCAAAGGACTCGCTGTTTTAGGCATGTGAGGGTAGGTGCATGGCATCTAAAATGAATATATTCTGCACAAAAACTAAAATGGCTTTATGTGCTTTGTTCTACCAGATTATCCATAGAACAAAAACTAGTTGAGCCAGGACTACCAAATGTGTACAACCAAAAGAAATCTCTGATGTGAGTGTGGTTATTTTTTCTAAGACATATCATTCAGTAAACTACTAGAGGAAACACCCCAAAGCCCCAAGTGCCTTTGAGAAGGAGTTTATGATCAGAAGTTAACTTCTGAATCCCACCCAATTCCTACCCCACCCAATCAAGTCCTCTGATTTAGAATGTCTCCATACAAACTGGTGTATTGTGTGCCCAGTCCTCTCTATATAAAAAAAAACGCTAAATCTGACATCTTATAATATTTTCATATTAAGTAACTACAGAGAATATTTTGGTAAGAGTGTTTAATCTCAAATGTTCAATTTTAATCAGCTTGAACTATGGTCTGTCTTTCCCTGAACTGAAATCCACCAATCAATTCTGCTTTATCTTCCCCCCCCCTGTTTTTCTTACCCAAGGCAATGCCTTTTGTAAAAGGGTATTTATTTTTAATGGATTTTTTAATGAATTTTTCAGTCAAGCTATTAATAATGCCATTAATTATAGGCAGCTTATATTAAAGTGCACGCTGGCCTCTTAATCCTGACCCCCAGCTATTGGCTTGTAGCTAATCCAGCCTGGTGTTTGGTAGTGCAGGGCAGGCCTCAGCCAATGTCTGCTGGCAGACATGATTAGAAAGAAGACAGAAGTCAGGGATAAGAAGGTGCAGGGGAGGGAATAGAATTTTTAGGGACTACGTTGCCAGAGGGTAGAAGTTTAAAACCAGATGATACGTTAGTGTTGTGGGGATAATCCCAGAGATGCCGTGCCAGCACTTTCAGCAAGAACTTCCCCTGCGGAAGGTTTTTCTTCGCCTCCCAGCTCTGGTCTGCTTGATAACCCAAAGGAGTACTGGGCTGATTTAGCCTGGGCTGTTAGAGGTGCCTGCTGCTCTCCTTCAACCAGTTCTAAACTAGCAGATAGACAACAGAGGTAGATCTCTCCCTTGCTCCTCTTCCCTGGGGCTCCAAAAGTGTTCCTTATCAGCAGGTTAAAGATAATGGGGCAATTTTCCTGTCAGAGAAAGTGATTCCCTGCCAAGGAGGGCTGAAAGTATACTCAGTGGAGCTTTTCCTTCAATTAGGACCACTATAATTGTTTTCTGCTGAGCAAACGAGGACTTTCTACGATGGATTCCAAGATTGAGACTGGACTTTCTAACTGTACTCTGGGACTCTTGTGAAAAAAAATCTGCTTTTTTAGGATTATCAATTCTTTCACCATAGGAACGTCAGACAATTCAACAATCTGTCTTATTTTTCTGTCTGTTTGGGAGGGCTATTTGATTCTGCATCCTTGTTTCCCATCAAATAATCTGAGGGTGGTGGGGAGATGATAGAACACACAATGGCAGTTGTAGATTGCAGAGGGGTTTTTTTAATGTGCAAGACAGCAAAGTGTTACTTTTTTAATTTTACAGCTCAGAGTTGGCTCATTGAAGCACATTTTTCCTGTTTTTCAGTACTTTCTAACCTTGTCATGCACTCATGTGATGCTCATATGAATCTTTTAACATGCTGAAGAAACATTTTCTTACTCAGTAAAGAAAAACGTCCTAGACCCTACTTTTTCTGTTCAGTTGTTCTCTTGAAAGTTTTTGATATAAAAAGCAGCTTAAAAAAATGTTTTGATGGCCATGGATCTTCCTACATGCTTTGATGGCCATAGATATTCCCACTCAGCAGAAGAAACATGTTCAATTAGTGTCTCAACCATTAGCCACCCAGTTAAAGTCTCTTTGGAAAACAGGTCAGAATTTCTTATTCTCTGCTCAGTATGTTAATCATAAAACTGGTATCGCCATTTTATAGCTGTGTAATACCAGTCCCCTTTGGCAGATATATTTTATTTGGATAATGATGTGAAATTTAAGATCTACATTTCAATTGTACCAAAGCCATAGGCAGTTGTCAATTTTAGTGGCAGATATAGACTTGGAGCTAAATTCCTGTGCACAAGCAAAAAATTCCAACAAGCACAGCACAATCCTAGTCCCTTAATAGAAATGCATTTTCTCCTGTTGAGAGGCTGTATTTTTGAGCTGTACACCACAAATCATTCATGTTTTATTTATTTTCAACTAGATGCTTTGTAACCTGAATTATCTTTGCAGAGGATTTTGGAATGGGTTTGCAAGATGAAATATTTCAAATGATCATTGTGATAAAAATGTGGAAACTGGATATTGCTCTTGCTATTGTAGAATATTATAGTATAGTATATTGTATTATATTATAATTTAATAGACTATATTGTGTACTATACTATATTGTAATCTATATCAATAATATATAAGGGATTATATATTATATAATATTATATATATTATATAGGGATTATATATTATATATTATATAAGGGAATAACAATCTGTATTACAGATGTATTACATCACACTGTAGTTTGCTTCCGTGCAGAAAAGGCTAGTATCAATTTTTCAAATCTCCAACTTAAAAGTACCTAATTCCTTTTAGAGGATGGGGAAAAGCCCCTCTGCTAGGCAGGGGAATTGATAAAGATAGAGGTAGCTGCAACCATGTGATGTAACCCCCTGAACTTTTAAAGTTCTAATCAATTTGTAATCTCATACATCCCAGTCTTGCTTGGAAGCAATGGTCCCACTTCAACTCTTCAGTTAGAAGGAGGCACAAAAGAGCCTTGTTGGTTGTGGCATCTTGAAATTTGGGGGGTTTCATTTTTTTCCTCAGAGGGGCTTGCCTTGTCTCTTACCTGACTCTATTGTGTCAGCTTTTTCAAGTTAGAATTTGTTTTCATGAGACTTTTATTACTCCAGGGATCTGTTCTGCATTTATTGCCTTATTGATTTCTTATAGGTTTTCATTAATGTTATGTAAATTATTGTGTTGGTAAGTTTTAAATGTCTTAAATGAATCAACGAGAAATGAGCCATTGCTTCTATATTTGAATTCAGGAAGGAATTAATTTGCAGGAAAGGGTGGTTTGTTTTTTTTACAGCTAACTGTATTCTTATTTTGGGAATTCCTATTTTTTAGAACAAAGCTTATTCATATGTTCACACTGTTCTTCAACACCAGACCAATTAATCCTTGAGAAGGCCAAGTCAATAGTAAAAGAAAGAATTAGGGACATTGATCACCCAAATGATATTATCAGTGCCCTGTCTCCAAATCTGAGATAGCCACAAGCCTTCTCCAGCAAGATATCTATACAATTTAGCCAGAGGTGGGTTTCTACCGGTTCGCCCTGGTCTGGGCGAACCAGTAATGGCGGCAGCAGGAAGCTCCGGCCACCCACCCAGACATCATCATGGATGCTCTGCGCATGCGCAGAAGGTTCTGCACATATGCAGAAATGCCACGCGCTTGTGCTCCCAGTTCCAAACTGGTAGCGAAGGTAAGTGGAACCCACTTTTCCAGAGCTAGCTTTGATGCCCTTTCATCAGTTCTATTGGCAGGAAGTTTTCATGGAACTTCTTATTTACAGAGACTTTGCCCTTGGGGACCCAGGTAGGTAGAAACCCTTGCTTATGTCCTCATATAGTGTAATTTTAATGATGCCCCAAGATGTGTTCTCATCTCCCCAATCATCTAAATTTGAGGGTCATGCCGGTAAATTGTATGTTTATTACTTTTTCAGGGATATTAACTCTACACTCACATACCAGGTGGCCAAATTTCGTTATGAAGTCATGCACAAAACTTTTAATTAGATACATTGTTTTATTGTCTTTTTCTTTTCTCTCCCCCCCCCCCCCGATAATGAATTGCTATACCAATATATCTCTTTTCCTACTGAAAAAAGTTGGTCAAAGACTACAATAAAAATATTTGATTTGATTTGGTTCTTCAGTACCGCAAGTGACCATTTTGGCCCCCAGAGCTGAACTTAGTTCCTGATCTTCCTTTCTGCAGCCCCATAACCCGGTGACCACAATTGCTGAAAATTGATACAAGGTTATCTTATTATTTTAAGTTGGAAAACATATAGAAACTATAACATAAGCCCTAAGATACACATAGCGCTCTCTCTCTCTCTCTCTCTCTCTCTCTTTCTTTCTTTCTCTCTCTTTCTTTCTCTGTCTCTCTCTCTCTCTCTCTCTCTCTCTCTCTCTCTCTCTCTCTCTCTCTCTGTGTGTGTGTGTGTGTAATGATTCCTTCAGATGCCTCACCTTTTTCTGTGATACAAGCTTCTTGCAGCCTTTAACATGCCCCTGCCTGTGGCTATGAAAGAGTGGCCAAATTCTATTTTTTTCAGATAACAGAATGACAAAGTTGGACGGGACCTTGGAGATATCCTTGTCCAACCCCTGCACAAGCAGGAGTTCTTATTCTATTCTGGACAAATGGCTGTTAAGACTCTTCTTAAAAACCTCCAGTGATGGAGCACCTACAATTTCTTAAGGCAAGCTGTTCCACGGGTTAATTGTCCTCACTGTGAGAACATTTCTTCTTATTTCCAGGTTGGATCTCTCCTTGATATGTTTCCATCTGTTGCTTCTTTGTCCTGCCTTCAGGTGCTTTGGAGAATAGCTTCTCTTCTTTGTGGCATCCCCTCAAATACTGGAACACTGCTTTCATGTCACCCTTAGTTCTTCTTTTCACTAGACTAGACATATTCAATTACTGCAATCTTTCTTCATATGTTTTAGCCCAGGGGTGAAATCCAGCAGGCCTGACAGGTTCTGGAGAACCGGTAGTGGAAATTTTGAGTAGTTTGGAGAACTACAAATATCACCTCTGGCTGGCCTCAGAGTGGGGTAGGAATAGGGATTTTGCAGTATCCTTCCCCTGGAGTGGGGTGGGAATGGAGATTTTGCAGTACCTTTCCCCTGCCCCGCCCACCAAGCCACACCATGCCCACCAAGCCATGCCCACAGAACCGGTAGTAAAAAAAATTGGATTTCACCACTGTTTTAGCCTCCAGTCTCCTAATCATCTTTATTTATTTGGAATATTTATATAGCCACCTACTTGCTCATGGTGACTCTAGGTGGCTGACACAAAATAAAAATACAATTTGGTAGAAATAAAAGTAAAAAAGATTAAAAAATAGATGTAGATATAGATAGATAGATAGATAGATGATAGATAGATAAGGATAGATATTAATAGTATTAATAAATAAATAATAATAATCCCCCAGCCCCAGAGAAGAGAAGTTACTCTTCTCTGCACTCTTTTCTTTTTCATATTGTGGGAACCCAAACTGGATGCAGTATTCCAAGTGTGGTCTTACCAAGGCATTATAAAGCGATACTAATAGTTCTTTCTTTAATTTCTTTAATTTAATTGTTTTTCCTTTTCCCCCCTCTCTTGCAATTTGCTAGAAGAATTCTGATGACCCAGTGACTTTAGCAAATACTAACTCGGTAACTTTTCAGTGGCAATTTTCTCGTGTTTATTACAATTGGATTTTTATTTAATTACTTTATTTAATAATATGTATCTTAACTTCAAAGATGCAACTTTGAAGCGATGTTAGGCTATAAAAATGGTATTGCGCTGCAACTGAATCCTTCCCGCAAGTCTTAAGGGACTTATGAAAATGACAGAAGGCACATTCTGTTTGGCTCACCTTCCTTTTTCTCCTTCCTCAGATATGGATCTCACCATATGGAGATGGGATAAAGCAAAACTTTATCACAGAAAGAAAAAGCAGGATAAAATTGGAAGGCTAAATCTTCCATCTCTAGCCTTTCCCTTCCAAATATATATTCAAAAGCTTGAAATGTAATCCTCACTTACCGGTATATGTCTCCACCTCCTCTTTGCTCCTCCAGTGATAGTTCCATTAGGAGCACATCCCACATACTGGAAGATTTCCTAAGAATTAAAGAGATAGTCAGTTTTACCCATATTTACCCTCTGTTCAAACTAAATTGTCCATTTCTGGTGTTAACATGCCAATGCTACTCTATGTCACGTCGTGCATGCAATGTGCTTTAGTGTACTGGGATTTGAAAACAGAAGCTGACTTATTGTTTTGCTCACATTTGTTTTGATATGTTCTTTCTTTGATTCTGTCTCTATTGATCTTTAATAGCTTCCAGATGGGATGTTTTATAGCTTGTGCTCTAAGAGATTGAAAAGTACAAAGGAGTGCAAGAAGGCAGCCCATTAGCTAATAAAAAAAAAAAGTTCACTGCATTATATTCTAATAAAATCTGAAATGTTGGATTATATTAATGACAACTGCACAGGAAATAGACCTAGTCCAGTGGCATTCAGCAATGTGAGCTTTTAAGCCATTTTACCATAGAAGCAACAGCTGTATGGTAAGAATCCCTTCCGTTTTTTGCTTCTCTCTCTTTATTGTAGTTTAGCACAATAAATAACCCAGACGCCCTGCAATGGCCCTTGATTGCCAGTTAATTCAGTATGGTTCCTTTGCAGGGAAACTTGCAATCTCCCACGGAGGGCACGGCTGCGTGTGTGCACTGCAGAAATACATTATTGGATTTATGTATTGTTGCCCAACCCAGAATTAAGTTTGTTCTCTTCTCAACATAAGTGTCACAGGCTTTTTCTGCTGTAGCTTATATGGGAACATTCCGGAAGCATAATTGAAAATAATAGTGACTACAAGACTGCAGATCATGGGAATTCTCATCCATGAATATGTTATTTATTGATTCATTAAATATATTTCTACACCACTGCAATCAAAATAACTTTCAGTGGCCTATATAGAGAAAAAAAATGCAATTTAAAGTAGACCCCAGTATAGAAAATAAAGACAAAATAACAACATAACAAGAAATGAAAACGAAAGAAAAAGAAAGATGGGATTGATCAAAGATCATAACAGAGAGTGGCTCTCTGAACAGCTTGGTCTTGAAAGGTTTCTGAAAAATTAGCAAAAAGCTTGATTCTCACAGGGGCTGATTCCCCCAATGCTGGCAGCATAATCAAAATGGGATCCTCCTTGTCTCAGCCCCTTCAAACTCCCGAAAGTATGGAAATTCAATACTGACTGAGTAGGCAATCCTGCAGATAGCCAAATATAGTCATAATATTAATATTTAATAAATATTAAATATAATATTATTTAAATGTGTTAATCAGTTGTGATACATCAATAGAAAACTCAGTTATATTGGCAAAGAATATAAAATGTAAGAATATTTTACTACTGATTATACTTATTGTTTTCCTTTCAACAGATTCCTAGGGTATCTTAGAAAAAGTTGACATGGTTACATAAAAGTCCTAGAATGTCCTAAAAAAGTCCTAAAATCACTCTTCTTTTGATAGACTTGTAGGCAAGAAGTTCTTTGGTCAAATTTTATGGTTGTTGTTTTTTTTAGTTCATATTAATACATATTTACAAGATTACCCATTCCTTTTTTCCCTCACACTTTTAATATTTTATGATACACAGAATGTTTATAATTTCTTTAAAAATATGATTGTCAATATTGATACGATACCAAAAGACAAACTTAGTCTACTATCCTGTTTGTTCTTACTACACGTATTTTTTCCTTAGACCAATATTAGCTGTTTACTATTCATATTTTTCTTAAATGCAGAATGCAAAAAGTTAAAATAACGACGCAACGAATGCAAACAATCTTCAGAATGCTATAATAAAAATAATCACTATAAAATCCAACATTAAGTAGTTGGGAGAATAAAAATAAGTTTCTATTTATTTAAAGGTCCCCAAATTATATCAAGCTATGCATTTTATGAACATGTAAAAGTTGGTAGGCTCAAGTGGACACCAACAATCCTCCAGATTCTCAAAATAAAAGCCACAAAGATTTAAAAGACTTGGTACCAACTGATACCGAAAGGAATAAAAACAAGCTAGAAAATATTAAAAGCAGAATGAAATTAAATCTGATTGTTCATAGATAATAGATTAGGTTGGGAAAGTCTGCTTTCTGTTTTTTCAACAGCATCACTGTATTTCTGCAAAACTCATGTAGTTTTTAGCTACCAGAGCAACCTTGCCTCCCCTCTCCTCCAAATCCACTGCTATTATATTGGCATCTGTTGACTAATTTAGTTTGTAAACTATTGCTGGAAGCAAATATACAGAAGCCATAAAACATGTCCTTATGATTTATACTGAAAATCTTATTTTGCTTTTGGGCCATACACACGCATGCATACACATATTCACACATAGCACAACTTCTTTTAGAAGAATTATGAAATTGATTAGCTCATTCTAGCAGCTATCCAAGTGGTATATTTACAATCTCTCAACCGCCTATCAGAAGTAGAATATGCCTTCCCTTCTCACATTGATAGAAATGCCAGAGTAATAGAAAGAGGATGGTAAAGAAAGGATGGTTGAGCAGTCAGTCTCCAGCTGGGTACACTGAGGCAAAAAAAGGAAAGAGAGCATCAAGAAGGAGTTGAGATTTGGAGTAGCCTCTGGAAGGGTTCAGTTTAAAATCAATCATAATGATATGAAATGAATGAAGTTTAATGCCAGTTATTACTCTCACATTATTTAGAAATATTTGAGGGGGGGATTGAATATTGTTTCAGCCTGAATTACTCTCATTATTTTATAATTATAGCATGAAAATTATTGTTAATATTATTTCAACATTTTATGTCTGTAAAATTTATCATAACTGGTAAATAGAATGAAGATGGGAAAAAATTGAAGTTTTGTTTGTTTCTATTTTGGCAAGGGCCAGATTCTTTGATCAGTTGTTAGAACAAACAGGACATTTGAGAACTTTTGTTGTAATATTTTGGATATTTGCTGTAAACAGATTCTGTCCCTGTCAAACTATCTCTCCCTCCCTTTCTCCTTTACACTTCCTACACACATACATGCAAACA
The DNA here is from genome assembly GCA_036250565.1 of Sibynophis collaris. Classification (NCBI taxonomy): domain Eukaryota; kingdom Metazoa; phylum Chordata; class Lepidosauria; order Squamata; family Sibynophiidae; genus Sibynophis; species Sibynophis collaris. The sequence goes on along the minus strand of JANHFK010009867.1, from coordinate 68,732 downwards.
CAGACACACATGCAAATACACACATAGTTTTATATTGTTAATATTTTTCTGCCAAGTCACTCACACACACATACAAAGGGTGTTTATATGAACAAAGCACTTTAAATCTACAGCTTCAAAGTGGGACTTTCTTCAGAGAATATGGACTGGATTGTATTCTCAGTCATTACTTATTTCCAGATTAACAAACATTTGGCATAATCCTATAGAAAACAGACAATTTATAATACAACCTTATTAATATATTGAGGAACTAGACATATAAGATTATGCCATAGTGTTTGTGCATGGATATATTTGTGAGTGAGTGTATGAAATTGTTGAGGAGGGCACTGCTTGTGATTCCTAATAAATATTTTTGTTTCTGTGACATTGTTTTAAACTATTTTTTCGTATCTGTGAATGGAAGCAGGAGGTTGGACTAGAAGACCTCCAAGGTCCTTCCAACTCTGTTATTCTGTTTGCAGGGGGGCAGTCAGAGAAGAGATTTCCACTGGTCAAAATAATAATCTAATGCCCTTTTCCGAGTTGTTTCATTGGGACCTGTGGGTTGATTGCAAAACGATGTGCCCTGACTTCTTTCAATGAGGAATGCCTGGGAGAAGTGTTCGGTTGAGTATTCCTATCCGCTCTCTGTCTCAGCTGTGTTGTACGTGGAGGAATGTGACATTTAATTCTGGACACACATAGGAATCTACTACTGCAATGAATGGCAGAGGTAGCTCTGCCTATTCAGTATGCTATCTCAGAACACATGCAGGCTGTGTATTTTAATCACAGCACAAACCAGCTCCAGTAATGTATTCTCCTGCTAAGTCTCCATGACATGACCTTCCTCTCTTCCCAGATCCCTGAGTGAGATAGCCTTAAATTATCCCTAGATGGGATCAGAAAGGCATTCATTGGCTGTTTCAGCCTGATGCAGTTACACCTCCTCCTCCCTCCTTACTCAGCCTCCTCCACAGCTATTCAACTCTGGATTTCCTAAGAAGTTGGACTCTGCAGTCTGTATTGATGATGACCAGAACTTGTGATAGTGGACTTTTATTGGTCTAGCACTAGACTGAAATAGCAAAAAAGTAAAATGGCCATCCCATCCCACAACCCACACTTTCCAAATAGAGCACAGAGGAATCTGGACATTGGCATTTACTACTTAAGTAAAGAATAGAAAGGAAGGGTGGAGGGCAGGGGTGAAATCTAATTTTTTTTGCTACCGGTTCTGTGGGCGTGGCTTGGTGGGCATGGCCATGTGGTCATATGACTGGGTGGGCGTGGC
>JANHFK010009867.1:33681-45260 GCA_036250565.1 Sibynophis collaris | reverse complement strand
GAGTGCACTTGGCCCCTCCAATCCTGATTAGATAACTTCTCCTCTCCCTGGAAACAGATGATAGTACACAAGATGCCTTTATATGGGCTTTTCCCCATTTTTCTTAATCTCATTAGGCTATGGTAAAGCCAAATAATTGGTTACCAACAGAATAAGAGACATGGAATTTCAGTGAGATGTTAATAAATAGTTAATAAGATACACATCTCCACATCAAAAATTGGATTTGATGGAATATATGGGCTACCAAAAAGACCTAACTTTTCTTAAGAACAGAATAACATTTTTAGACATAGATTTAATATTCTACCCTCAGCAATCCTGCAAGGCAGATATAATAAAATACCCATAGCGGAATGAACATGTACCTGTGGTAATAAGAAAGTTAAAAACATCTCACATATTACACTAGAAATTTTACAGAGATATTAGACATATATCCTCCCTTTATTAGAAAGATTTTTAGAGAGGCAGATAATTTCTATATGAACCATCTTCTCCAAGATTCCAGCCTTTACATGTACAGTAAATTTTGTACTGCTGCAAAGATAAGGCAAAACCAATTAAAGAAGTAAAGACTTTTATTTTTATCAACATCTTGTTTTTTGTTAATAATTTTTAGAAGACATATATTTTAGTGTCGACACATATTTTTAGAAGACATAAATTGTAATAGGGATGTTCAGAGTATCATATTTGATATATTTTACGATTGCCAACATATAATTTATTCATTTATGTCTGTCAATCTGGATTATATTTATTTTTTATTCCCCCTTTTATTATTTTGTGTTGTTGTTCACTAACTGAATAGAATGAATGAATGAATGAATGAATGAATGAATGAATGAATGAATGAATCAATCAATCAATCAATCAATCAATCAATCAATCAATCAATGAAAACACCCATACACTACATATGCCACTTTTTTCAATAGACATAAGAATGTTTTCTATAAACATCTTCAGATGTACGTAACTTCATGGATTGGGATGGCTTGCAACAAAATTAATCTGAAGAGCTAAATGGAGTCGTGAACCTCGTGCACAGAGCATTCACTTTATCCAGTAATGCTTATGTTACCATCTTAACAGTTTTACTTGTTGATAATTCCTAATGTTAATAGGCCCCATTGGTATTGGGGCCTTGATTGATGCAGTGGAGTTCAATTTACATTAATAAGACGCATTAATTTTCAGACAGTTCCTACCACTGGAAAGGAGAAAGGTTTGGAGACAAGCATCTATAATGTGTTTCTCCTTGCTGGGTACATCTTGGACCTGGTAAGTAGATTTCTAAACAACAATCAATGACTTCTTGTTGCTTTTATTGATTATTTGTTTCCTTGCCAAAAGGAAGGAAGGTTTGTTCTTAGAACTTCCTCCCTCACATTAAGCCTTTTCTTCTTCCTGGGCTGTTCTTGTCATTTCAGATGAAACTGGAAGCTGATTGACTTTCAGGCTCCCATTTCCCTCCTCCCTTCTCTTTGTCTGCATTTATGGCAATCAGAGAAATGGGGATGTTAAAATTATGCCCAACTTTAAAAAAAGAGAACTTTAAGAGAAACAACAGTCCCTCTTTTGAACATGATACAAATGACTCAGCCCTTCAGTCATGTCCAATTTTTATAACAGGAAATAGAAAACTAATTACTGGCTATTTTGGTCTTTCTAAATCTCTTCTTTTTTATTGGCAGGACAATGAACAGTTGCTCTGTATAGGAAGAGAGGCCACAAAGCAAATAATTTATTGGACTTGATTTCCATAATGACTTTTCAGGCCACAGACTAGCGGGCGCTGGCAGATCAGCACAGCTGTCCTGACCTGGCATCAAAATATTTCTTGCTTTTGTTTTTCCCCCAATCAATCTGAGTTAGCATTTTAGTCCTTTTAAGGCCATGGGAGGAATTGAAAAATAAACATCTATGCATAGAATCAAATAATTCAGTTTTTTCCTCATTAAATTAGCTGTATATCAAGAGGCTTCTGGAATATGTGTGTGTGCTTTTTGTGCAAATGAATGAGAGGAATATTAAAGCTAACTTTTGTACTAAACCCTGTGATACCTAGGTCTATTCAGTGCATACACATAACACCTTTTGGTGATTTCTTGCAGCAGCAGCTGCTCTTAGATTTTGAAAAACATAGTTGGGTTCAAGGATAAGACATTGAAGCTCATTACCATTACCAAAGTGGTTCAGAGCCCCTCCAAGGAAAATGTATTTGTTTGTTTATCAAATTTAGAAGCCATCCATTTTCCTCATAGTGAAACTCTATTAAAACATTACAAACTGTATATAAAATTTAAAAAGAGGCAAAGGTGGCTAAAATTCAACATTAAAAGTTAATTAAAAGCTGGGGAAAGGTTTTCAGGGCATTTAGAAGCCCCACCGCTGGATTATAATGTTATAATGTTTCATAGTTGATTTTGCTAAGTTGCATACTGATTGAGACTTCTCCCTTTGCTATATGTTTTGTTGCAACTTTCATTAATTGTAGTTTAAAATTTTCAGGAAGGAGAAGGATAATATATGTATAATTAAAAGGCAAATAAATGGAACTGAAGGTGAGATTCCTGAAAAAATGACAAACATGTGACTTCAGGGACACATGGGCAAGTCAACTGACAAAGGGAGGAGATGTTTGGGCCAGTTATGTTATGCTATCATATTAAAATATCACTTCAATCAGTGGTGAAATCTATTTTTTTTTACTACCCATTCTGTGTGCATGGCTTGGTGGGTGTGGTGTGGTTTGGTGGGCGTGGTTTGGTGGGCATGGCAGGGGAAGGATACTGCAAAATCCACATTCCCTTCCCACTCCTGGGGGAAGGCTGTTGCAAAATCTCCATTCCCACCCCACTCTGGGGCCAACTAGAGGTGGTATTTTCCGGTTCTCCGAACTACTCAAAATTTCCGTTATCGGTTCTCTTAATTACTCAAAATTTCCACTACCAGTTCTCCAGAACCTGTCACAACCTGCTGTATTTTACCTCTGACTTCAATGTTAGAAAGAGTGGTCTTAACAAAAGTCACTGTTTTCAGCAACAGTTTATAACAATGCTACTTTAAATTCTACATAAATAATATTTCAGTAACCATAGTAAATAATTTTCTTTTTCTTCTTTTAGCATTATTTCTCAGTTCAAGTCACATGCTTGAATGGAGTGGCTCAGATTTTGAGATACAACGTGCATTTCTATTTGTGGCTTTAGATCTGCAGGTTGCCTGCCTTTGATTCATACAGACACAGTACAAGATAAAATTCAATGTAAAACCTGTGTAAGAGTTTCAGCTAATCTTATAATGTGCCACATATTTGGCCACTATCAACGAACCTTCTAAATATCTACAAAGGTAGCCCTGTTGCCATGGAAGTAGAATTGGTGGGCTAAGAAGATGAGCATCAACCTGTACAAGGAGATTTGGCCAATGACCTGGGAATACTTTACAATTCAGCATTACAGATAAATCTCACTAGCTGCTTCAATCTTCCCTTCAGTTTTGCTCTCCTTTTAATATTTTACTAGATCGCTATTAAATGGTCACGTACAAGTATTGCAATGAATAATCCTTTTTTATTTCCAAAATGTTTTTAAATATGGACAATTCCTCCTGGCATGTCTTTTTACCATTTTTTACCATTGTATAAATTGATTGTCCTTCCATGACAAAGTAATTTTAAAAAACTGTTTGTAATCTTGGGAAAGCTATACCAACAAATCCATACATCATTTAGTTAAGTTGCAGGGAACCACAAGTTATCTTTAAGGATAAGCAATTTTTGCACTTGAGTTTCTCTGTGACTTTATCAAATTTATATTTCTCAAATTGGTAGACGAACCAAAATGCTGAAATCTGAACTCTAGAGAATTTCAAACATTTGAAAATTCATGTATTAAGGTAAATGTGACCCAAAAATGTATCAAGGTAAAATATGCAGTACAGTAAAGAAGAGCTTCTCAAATTTTATTACTATGGCTCTCTAGATTGAGTCAATCTGTGTAACCTTCTATCAATATCACTGGGGCTAGCTGTGGCACCAGTATGTCACTTTAAATATTTTTTAATCTAGAATATACAGTATATTGCAAGAGTCTGCTAACACTGGGGATGTGTACTGGCAAAATAGAAAGAGAAACTCAAAGTGAGTTATGACAGTATTTAAATTTTGTCTATGAAATGCTGATCGGGATTTTTTAAAATAAATTGCTCATGACCTTTCAGGGGATCCTAATCGATAGATTGGGAATCCCTGAGCCAAAAAATGGAGAAACCACTTACAAAGATAAACCAGATTCAAAATAACATATATACCTCAAATGAATGCAAAAATGTGCTTACAGGTTAAAAAAAAAGGAATACTGTACACATTTTCAAGCTGACCTTTTTTCTGCCAGACTTATAAATTAATGAAAAAAAATGAATATTCTAAGTAAAATAAGGAAGTGAAAGAAAGCAAAACTGTTTTTTTTTTGTGAAATTCCCTTAAAAGGAAGATTAAAATGGACTGACAAATGTCCCCCCATATCCCAAATTCTAGAATAATTGAAGATTAACAGAGCTGTGAAAAGCTGATACCAAGAGCTACTAGTGAAAAGATTGTCCTACTAAAAAAATAATAAAGTAGAGGCAATTCAAGCTTTTCACTTCAGTAGATGAGCATATCCCAGCAGCACTGAAGCTTCATTCAGCATAGCTCAACTACTTTTTAGTGCCCAACTAGGACCTTACACTTCTTTTAATCCTCTTGAAAAGTTTAATCTAAATTTCTAAGGGCGACAACCCAGATACCCCCCCTGCTTTCTAAATGTAGTATTACAGAGAAGATTAGGGTTGGCTGAAGTTGATACAGGTGTATATTATAGCACATCGGTAGAATGTACTCTTCTTTCAGATAGGTTTGAGTTCTTTATTTCTAGTGGACAATTACAAATATCACTCAAACTTCGACATTTTGGCTTTGTCATGGAGGCATTCCTAATGAAGGGTTATGAATGTGCCCTCAGTGCACTTAATGTATCAAAGACCTGAAAAGAGAAAAAGAATCTATCTTCTTTACTAACACCATTTTTCTGAGCAATCAATCCCCTTTTTACAAACTAGCAAGGTATTTATATTACATAACTGTTCCAAAGAGTGCTAACTTAAGCAGGTTTCAACACCCTCCCCATAGGTGTTTTAAAGGACCAATGCAAAAACGTCCCATATGAGCTGAGATTATGCCACTGGGAACAAGGAGCTATTGAAACTACAGATCATGTCCTGCTACGCTATAAGATCTCAAACAGACCCCACCTTTTAACTCTTTACCTGCACACAGGAAATTCTGAACTTTTTTAATGTACAATTGTTATTAGACCAGTATGATTCAGTCACCTTGAATGTAGCTAAATTTTATTATACTCTCTGTGAAGTTAAACTTTAATTGTCCACTAATGAGCCCACTGCCAATTGTAATATTTTACCTTGCTTTGTTTTGAACATATTTTTATTATTAATGTTGTTTTGTTTGCAATTCTGGTCAGTGACCATAATAATAAAAAGTCATATTCATGAAAAATTGTGTTTATATTTTAAATATACTGTGCTATCATATAGTCTTTTTCCCTGTAACAATTTGGTTCCGTTTAATGGAAACATAGAAGAATCTTTAAGAAATGCTGAAAGAATAGGAAAATGATGTCACCACATGTACAGTAGTGGTGCACCAAAAATACTGAAGCTGAAAATAGTTTGTCAATTATAAAATTAACCCATCTGCCTAAACACACATATTAAACCCAGGACACATCATTGGAAAGATGGCCAATGAAACAGTGTGAGGCGGGAAACTTTATAAGTAGAATGTCCATAAGGCAATGTTTTCTTCATCTTCTATTTGGTCTCCAGATGGCATTGGAAATAAAGGAACCCTGCTGCAGATTGACTGGATGAAAATTTGATGTTTCATTTCAAATGCAAATTCTTGGAACATGCATCAAAAGGTCTTCAACGCTGTGGTTTGAGTTTTAAATTTAAAAATGTTTTCTTACTTTTACAAAACCTTCCTTTGCACGTAGCTAATGAATTAATTCTATTATTTCAGATTTCAATTTTCCTCCTGCATTTTTTAAAAATAGGAAGTTCTATTTTATATTAAATAGATGGCCCTATTTTATATTGATGATATTGAAATGCAAATTGATTGAACTTTGCCGGATTTAGACTATGCTTAATGTCAAATAATGGAGAATTTTGACACAGAGTTGGTCTCTAAGTGGCAATTGTTTTCATGAAAGACTAACTTTTTCTACTATATGTCCTATAATAAAATTCAAATTGTTCTGCAGAAACCAAGAAGGATATTATATTTTCTGTATTTCAAAGAGATCAGAGAAGAAATGTAGGTGTGGGGGCACAGAGGAAATGATATATTTTAAATGTCTGTTCTTTGTACAGGTCAAAGGTTCAGTAGGTAATATCTATCATTCTTTGGATTATAATTTTAGAATTCTATATCCAAATGTAATGCATTTTTTGTGATTTCAGTAGACCTCCTGGGCATCAGGTTTTGACAGGACTAAAGTTATAATAGCAACCTAATAGACAAAGGGAAAAAACTTTTCATTTAAGAATAGAATCCATTATATTTAGAATGAGATCAATCTTGTTTCATATTTCATCTGTTTATGGACAATGAGAAGAAGATAGAATCTTTTTATGGGGTGATGCAGAGAAACACAACTGAGAAAATGGAAGACTTTTACTTTGAAAAGCAAAGAATATATTCCTAGTGTACTATGGGATTTTTCTGGTCTTTCAGAATTAAAAGTCTTTTCTAATTCCTACTGAATTGGCTGAGGTTTTTTTCCCCCAGTAAATAATGAAATATATAAGGAATCCCCTTTCTATTATTCAAATTTAATACATATGCATTTGAAACTAATCTGAATGAATAGGAATTAAATTGATTTTGAACAAATTTACTGCATATTAAAAAGTACAATTTTTACATTTTAGTATCTATATTCATTCAGAATTGAGTTGCTTTATTTTCCTTTTTTAAGGATCAAACAAATGTGTCTAAAATAGAATTGATGTTGTAATCACTCATCTTCAATTTCTAGATGGGTTGAAATCACAATTCCATATTCCCATGCTAACTTCTTAGAATTGTTGTCTCAAAACATCTGAAGAGCCTTAAAGAAGATTATACTAATACCCAGATCTATAGGCTGTGTGTGTATGTGTATCCTACAATATTGCCTAAACAGTAAAGACCCAGCAAACAAGAAATGTACTGCAGTCATAAAGACCATGAAAAAGATCCCAGGATGAGTCTATATCTACAAAAATCAGTATCATATAAGCCATGGCTTTCCCTGTGATACTCTGTAGAAACAAAAGTTGGTCTCTGAAGAATTTTTGAACTTTAGTGCTGGAAAAGACTTCTCATGGGTAGCAAATCTCTCACTCTCAAAAATGACCAAGTTCAAATTATTCTATTTTGGACACATTATGTGAAGTCTTAGCTTTGTGGAGAAATCTATAAAGCTGAGAAAGGCAGAAAAGAAGAGGATGATCAAAAGGAAGTGGATGGACTCAATTACAGTAGCAGTCTGTATGCCTTTGGAAGTCTTGAAGGACTAGGTTTCCTGGAGAAAATTTACCTATGTGTTTACTATTGCCATGACTGTGTTTAACTAGACTTGACTCCAACTATAAAATTAATAGACATCCTATAAATTTTAACTGAAGCTTTTTAAAAAATAAAATAAAATAAGAGTAAGCAACATTTAACGATAGAAGATAAGACTAAATTTCTGCAAAGTTGTTTCAAAAATGGAATCCCAAAACAAGTTTTAAAATTACTACTTGAGCAATCATCTTGAGGAATCTCTACAAACATAAAAATATTTTTAGAAGGTTAGCTGTCTTAGCCACCAATAATTCCTTTTCGTCCCATCCTTGTTTACAAATCAAATCAAAACTTTATTGTCAATGCACAACATGTGTACAATGAGATTGAATGAGCCTCCCTTGGTGCAGCTCCCCCAAAACACAGAATACATCTCAATAACTCAAAATAAACTCAAAGTAAAAGAAACGAACATCCCTAAACCTAAATAAGTTATAACTAACACACATTCCCATATACATATATAACATTATATTATATTACACCGGTAAGAACATGTTGCATGTTGCACCAGACCTGCAAGTCTATCGTATTAAACCTAATTATGGAGTTATGTCGCGTTCAAAAGTCTGACAGTCCACGGATAAAAGGTATTTTTCAGCCTATTCGTTCAGCTGGCTATGCTTCTATATCTACTTGATGGTAGGAGAGTAAAGAAGTGCTGACCAGTATGTGAATCATCCCTGAGGATTTTCCTCACCCTGCTAAGGCAGCATGTCCTGGCGATTTCGTCCAGTGAGGTTAGGGGGCAGCCCTTGATTTTTTGTGCTGTGCTGTGCTCATCACCATCTGTAATGCCTTTCTGTCCACAGCTGTCAGACCAGCATACCATATAGTCACACAATATGTAAGGACGCTTTCTATCGCAGGAAGTCATCAGTCGTTGTTCCACCTGATTTTTCTATTGTAGACCGGTAAATGGAAGTCATCAGTCGTTGTTCCACCTGATTTTTCTGCAATTTTTACAACAAACATGAAAAATGAACAAAGCCCAACTAATTCAGAAGCCAAACCATTTCTAAGAATCCAGATAATATCTAGTGTTTTTTCATTAGCAAAGGAACTATAAAACTCAAGTTACTAAAGTAATCTAGGAAACAAAAACAGAAGCTATAATTGTGACTGATCAAATTACAAAGGGAATTGAGGGATTATATAAAAAAGGACTTTTTCTAAGGCTAGGAGAATGAATTATGCAACAGATCACACCATGTCAAATCCAGTAGATGTGCACTCTGACATCCAGAATCTCTTACATAGTCAGCCATCAAGCCTGAACTCAGAAGGATGGAAAGCCTCCAGGAAAAGGTGTGTCTGATGCCAATGTTGTGTAAGAATAATGATTTAACAATCGTCCTTATTACTTTAATAGCCATAGGAGAAAAAAATACACTTTCCTCTTCATAGTAGCTAATCTCATTCAATAGAGTTCGTTGTTTCTCTTGCTGTCAGACAACAGGCCCTTTCAAGGGGAAGAGTGCCATGTGTTAGGATTGTTCAGTGGGATTTGGATGAGGCCATGGCAACATCATGGAAAGGGGGAAAAGATTATTTTTCCATGTTTATTATTTCTATGCCAAGTGCATGAAAACTGATTAAGAATCTGGGATGGTTGGAAGGGAAGGGGACAAAAGTATACATAAAATATAACTCTAGTAACAAGACAGCAATAGAATAACTTTAATGCTGCTCATAAGAAAGGATGTGGTCAATGCTTATGGTAGTTTAGTATAGTGTTGGGTTGGGTTGGGTTGGGTAGTAGAGCACAGCACAGCACAGCATACTATAGTATAGTATAATATAATACAGTACAATACAGTACAGTACAATACAATACAATACAATACAATACAATACAATACAATACAATACAATACAATACAATACAATACTCATTTTAGTCATTGTCTATGTACTGCAGGATGAAGGCATCTTCCACAAGTATCCAATCAATACAGTCCTGAGCTTTCTTTTGCCAATTGGGCCTGCAATACTTGCTGATGTCGTTGATCCATCTTGTTTTAAGGTCTCTTTCGTGAACGGGGATCCATTCTATGACTGCCTCGGTCCACCTGCCATCCGTTCTTCTTGCTATGTGACCAGCCCATTTTCATTTCAATTCTTTCACTCTCTTGATCATATCGTATACTTTTGTTTGTTCTCTAATCCATGTACAGGTCTTTCTATCTTGTAATGCCGAGCATGTATATTTTCATGGCTCTTTGCGCCACTTGTAGCTTTTGTATCGATTATGACGTTAGTGTCCATGTTTCAGCCACATCTATTAGAACAGGAAGCACACAGGATCGAAAACTTTTCGGGCATAAGGGGAGGTTATCCTTGAAAATTTTGCTTAGTTTGCTGAACGCCTGCCAACCACATTTAATTTAATTCAATTTACTGTAGTGTATCGCCTTCCATTGAGATATAATATAATATCATCATAATACCTGTAATAAAGAATATTGCCCAATTTCCTCCAGGGCGTCTCCCTAATGTTTACATTCATCCCTTCCCCAAGTTCCTGTTTTAATTAAAAAACCCTTTATTGACATCTCCACTCATTTATAGTAATAGAGATTTGATTGGAGGCATGTGCAGGGAGAGAGGTCAAAAAAGTCAAGATGGGAGCCATAGCTATGTAATCAAAGCTTGTTCTCTTTAAACCTTTGTAAGATAGAAACAGGCAGGGTCTCAGTGGCGTAGGCCTGGCTGCCATATTGATTCCACAGACATCCTTGAATTAGATCAAAGTATAGGTGGGGGATACCAGTTGGAATGGAAGGGCTAAAAAGCCAAAGGAGGATAAAAATCCATTTTATCATTTCAGATTTCTACCATCTCATTCAGACATAAATGCAGGTTGCACCTGCTCACCCAAATTCAAAATGAGTTGAAATTATCCTGGGAAGATGGATTGGTAACATCCTTTCTGGGAATATTTTCTTTTTTCTTCTTCTCCATTTCAGTCTTTTCCTTCCTTTTTACTCTGACCTTATTAAAAGAATACATGGGAAAACAGAATAGATGTGAGATTATCTGGAACAGCTGGGGCAGCGCTTAGAAAATCAGTCCAGTGACACAGATAAATGAAAATCGCTCTGAGGAACTGAGAGAGGAGGTGCCTATTATTCACAAATGCCCATTCAATCCAGAAGTATTAAATTTGTGTCAATTTATGTCATATAGGTAATGTACACAAAAGAGGTAAACGGAATGAAATTTGCGTAATGATGTAAATTGCCATGGATGTTATAAAATTAAGATGAAATTTACCTAAAATGTAACTGCTTTATGAGGACTACAGATGCAACTGGGGGATGTCTAAACAGAAATTGTGTCTGTTGCACTCACATTTGCACTAAATGGGGATCCAGTACCTTTATTGTTTGGATACAAAACCAGAAGAATGTTTTTGGTTGGGTTCACATAAGGTGTTAAAGACTAAACTTCAATTAACATACTTGTTATACTTATGTATGCAGTTTTTATATTCTACCACAATCTGACACTTAACCTTTTATTTATGCTTATGCGTATTCATTCATGCTATTGTTGTGTCCCACCCCCGGTAATCGTTCCGAAATGATGCACACACCACCGGACAAAAAGTATTATAATTTTATCTATATAAAAATTTCTAAGAAGTATAGTCTTTTCAATATAAAAGGTACAAATTAATGTCCGAGCTCTTGAAGTCAGCATTCTGATAAAGTTTGTCTGGAATCCCGTCTCCCATAGCAACAAATTACCTGAATTGGCAAACAGCCCGGAAAGTAAGATAAGCCGTCACATATTCTAAGATAATTAATAATAACGATGTTTCCAGTTTTCTCCAACCATTCTTCTGACACCGGAAAATCCCTCGGGCGTGGCCAGTGAGTTTTTTATCCTA
>JANHFK010009865.1:0-11188 GCA_036250565.1 Sibynophis collaris | reverse complement strand
CTGCTATAGTTCTCAACTCGGGGGGTAGGTCATTCCAGAGGGTCGGGGCTGCCACAGAGAAGGCTCTCCCCCTCGGGAGTTTAAGGCATGATGCTCACAAAGCAGGTCATCATATGACCGGCTTCATTTTATGATTTTTTTTCTAGCAATTATTAAGCAAATGTGATGATTGTACAGTGAATGCTACGATCAAGTGAAACCATTGTTTGCTCTGAGGCAATTTTGTCAAAAACCAGAAGTAAACTCTGGTTTTCAGTAAAAATGATAGAAATTGTGATCATATGACCACGGGTACTGCAAACAGCCATAAATGTGGGCAATAAATGCCGAGCACTCAAAATGCGGCCAGGTGATCAAGGGGGGAATCCATGGGAGCTTGAACAATCACTGGAACCGCTGGTCATAAATCGAGGACTACATGCAAAGGACCAACGTTTAGAGGGGCAAATGTGAAAGAGGTTCGTTAAGTTTAAAACAGAAACTTTAAGTTCATAATTTTACATGATAATGGAAAATTCAAGAGCCAAACCAACAAAATAAATAATTACCGGTAAATCAAATAAACCTAAAGGACAGCTTTCTGAAATAAAGCTGTGGTAAGGGAAAAATGGTTACTGTACCCATACCCCATAGTAAATATATAGTAAATATAACCACTGCTACCCACATCTAGTCACCAAAAGGCTTCCCATAAACATTTACTTTAAGGGTTGAAGAAAAGTTGCACGTCAATGGTTTTTTTTGGTTTTAAGGCTAGTTATTGAGCTACAATGAATGTGCAGACATTTAACTGACCATTGTCCTTTCTCTAGTTTGGCTTTCTAATTCTGATGAGTTCAGCTCCTCAGCTGAAACAGCCCTGAGTTCGGCAAAAGAGTTAATATGATCCAAAGGAAAGGTCGCTTGCTGGAACCCATCTGATGGAAAAATCATGATGTTTTCCTTGGTTTGAAATGTTTATTTAGCTTCCCCTTGCTTGCCCCAAACTACCAGCTCAAAGAAACGCATGAATCAGACACAGCATGTATATTGTGTGTCCCTATATTTCTTAAAGATCCTCAGTTAACCCAAGATAGACTGTTGCACAGATCATTGTTCGCAAACAGTAAAACAAAACCCCAATAAAACCAGGCTAGCCTTCATGTATACAGATTTTTCAAGCCAAACAGCATCCAAGGAACACAATGAACAACTGTATTAGATTAATTTTCCAAAACTGTGATCAATTATGAACTCTGAGAAAGTTACAAGAGGGAATCCAACATAAATTTATGTAAGAGGCATCCTCACTCCCATGTACTCAGGCAAAACTGGAACTTAACTACACTATTTAAAAATGAACTGGCACCAGATATTAATACAAACTTTGATTATTCATTTCTCAGTGCTTTTTTCTTATTTTCCCTAGTAGATTTTCTATTATTATTGTGCATGAGGATGCCTTTCTTGGTTTCTCTAGGTTTTTTTAGCTATCCCATTATTCTGGCAATGTGTCCAATAAGAAAAACTTGTACTGTTTCCAGTTGTTCAACATGACTTGCAGTAGAAAGGCTTTGCCATATGAATACAGAGCTAATTTTTTTTTACTTCATACCTTAAATTAACCACATGTTGATCACACTTTTGCACTCCTAATTAACCAAAAACAGAATCTCTCTGCCCACTTCATCTTTATTATTAAGATTTTGATTTTTTCAAATCTCCAATAGCCTTATGTATGAAGACAAAATACAGAAATTACAGTAATATAGAATAAAGAACAGATGTACTGTATATAAGCAACAGTTTCTAAACTTAGTGTGAAACTCATGCCAAATGATGTTGTGAGATGCACAGTGGCAAGGCAGGCTAGGTTTGAAAGAGTGATAAAACATGCTATCAAGCCTCTATTCTAATGTCATCTTCCTCTTCTTTACTTCCTCTTTTACTGTTTTGGGGGCCAAAGAGATACAAAGTTCTGGTTCTTGCTCTTCTGGCAGTCTCAATCATCATTAATTGATGTCATTGTACCATGTCTTTCATGCTCTCTCTACATCTTCTTCTGGGTCTGCCTCGTGTTCTTTGATCGTCTCCTTTTTTTGTTTATGCCTTGTATGGTATGGAATCCCAAGGCATCCTCTCCAGGTGAACAAACCACTTTATTTGCTGTTTCTGTATATAATTTAGGATTGGCTCTATGCCAATTCTTTCTTTGATAGTCTCATTTCTGATTTTATCTCTTCAGGTCATTCCAGCAGCTTTTCTCAAACATCTCATTTTTGTAGTGACTAACTTTTGTTTATGTTTTATAGTTAAGTACCCATGTTTAGCACTGGTAACATAGGGTGGGGATAGATATGCTTTGTAGGAGATGTTTCTTTGTGCTGATTGGTACTGCCTTATTTTGTTGGAGTAGAGCTAGCTATCCCAATACTTGGTTTTCCTTACTGCATTATTATGTTAATCTTATGTCATCCATTTTACCATCCTTGGGGAATGTTGTTCCTAGCAATTTGAATTTTGATACTTGTTTTATGCTTGTTCCCTCTATTACTCTGCTTAAGTTATGCTTTTTTCTTCCGATTACCATTAGTTCTGTTTTCTCTTTGCTGATTCTCATAATATTTGTCTTGCATTCTTGGTTTATGGCTATATGTTGCAGTTTCATAGCTGTACTTGCTTTCAATGCCTGCAAAGAATAGTTAGTTGATATATTTCCATTTTGGGGTTTGGCTTCTTTGCTTATGCTGTAAATGTACGTGATAAGCAAAAATGGTGACAGTACACATCCCTGTTCTACTCCGGATGTTACTGTGAAAGGGTCTGATGTTCTGTGGTTTGTCCTAACTACCCTAACAATCACTGTATACACTTTTGCATACTCTAATAGGATGTTCACTTACTCCATATTGGGTCAATATTTGCCATAGCAGTTTCCTATCAACTCTATCAAATGCTTTCTCTTGGTCTACAAATGCAATGAAGAGATTCTTATTGTGTCCATATTGTTTAAATGCAAAAACTGCATCTGTGCAGTTCCAATATCTTCTAAAACCCATCTGCTTTTCTATAACTGACCTTAATCTCATTTCTATCATCTTGGTATACATTTTCCCTACATGGTTCAAAAGTGAGATGCCTCAATATTATATGTCCCAAAGATGCTTCAATTCTGGTCTTAAAAGCTTCTTAGCAAATCTTCAAACAAACAAACAAAAAGATAATTCCTGTTCATATGGAATGGACTCTTTCCCCCTTATTCAAAAATGAACCCTCCTCCCTATTTACACCAGATAAACTCAGGGCACTCCTCAAAGATAATGAGATAGAAATAAATCTCCTAATGACTCAAGTGAATCATTCATAGGTCACTAAAACAATTATTACCCAACTTGGAAATTTTATTCTCATGACTGTTCTTTCCCATTCCCCAAATACCTCCTCAAAAGGAACTATGTGCAACTTAGTTTACTGATTGCGTATTCGCTGTGACCATGACGTAATTTGCAATTCAGGAAATCAATAAATTACTTACTTTTATAATATTTGCAACTACATGCTCATCTTGGTTCTTTATCAGTACTAGCAGTTCCCTAACAATAACTGCATCAACTAGAAAGTTTGATACCAGTTCAAAACAATCCATATCCGACAACTGTAATTACTACTTAATTAGCCCTTGCAGCTTTTTGGAAGTGGTTTGTCCTTGTCTCTTTCCTTCTAGGGCTGAGAGAAAGAGACTAGTCCAAGTAGTTAATGCATTGGTGTCCAACTCATGGTGTCATGTGCTGTTTCATGTAAATGTTTCATCACGTGATGTTTCATGACATTTTTCCCACCCCTGAGTTAGTGGCTTTATGACTAAGACAGGACTAGAATTCCCTGTTTCTAGTTTGATGCCTTAACCACTATACTAAACTGGATCAGTTACTACTTCTACCATTATTATTAATAATAACTATTATTATGGCATTTAATTAATTATTTCTTAAACATTTTAAGCATCATTCAAACCAACATTCAGATTCAGCTAATATATTTATGTGGCTATCGATCAATGTATATTTTGGAGACAATTTATCAAACCAAGATTAAAAGCAATACGAAGACACCATGTATTTGATGATGCGGATTGATTTAACAAGGCGTTCCTCAACTTGGTGTTAATGCACTGGGGAGTAAGAACCCCAAAGTATCCAAAGGATATCAAGTTATGTAAGACTGATCTAATGCAACGCAATGCTATTATACAAATTTCGTAAGAACAACTTTCACATTTTTTTGCTATAATACCGTTGCGCTGACTGAAAAGCCTGTTAGGAATAGGGGCACTTCATACTATTTTGTTGTATTACATTTTTATAAGCAATTAATAAAAAAAAATGTCACCAAACCTGCCTTATAACATATACTCTGGGCATATGTGTGCTTGTTGCTACTATCAGCCATGTCTGGAATTGTGTTCTGTATAGATTGTTTGGCAAGAATGTTTCACTGCTGTGTTAAAGATTATAATCTGTAAGTGGTTAATGTGTTCTCCAAAAATGGCCCTGACTAACAAAAGACATATGCTCTTTTCTTTATTCTTCTAAGCTCTTGGGGTAGCAATATACCCAGAGCTTCTATTCTATCATCAAAATGATTTACTTAGATCAGCAAAAGTGAATGGTGCTGAGCGTATCAAGTCATTAATAAATTCTTTGAAAGCTTTGCATTTTTCACTTAAAAGTCTTTTGACATATCATAAGAGCCATGCAGAATTTTTTCTTCTTTTACATGAAACTGCTGATTTGGCATCTCTAATTTAATAGTTTTTCAATATGCATTCCCTCGAAACAATGAAAAATGTAGCCCCGTGCTATTTATACAAAATGGGTCAGATGTTGTGGCTGTGTGAAAGCTTTTACATATAAAGCAGCAGACCAGACCACTTAAATCAGCATTTTTGCATTCTGCAAGATCAAAAATATTTGTATCTTGTCTTGACATGTCATCCGTATGCTTATGCATACATCCAAAAAGACACACGTCTAAAGTGTTTGTATAGATAGGGTTCTTACAAACAGTTACTGATGACCTCTTCAGCTAATAAAGGAATATCAAAATCATCACTTCTTTTTGAATATCATTTCTGGAAGTTAACAAATCTTTGACTTGCCACTTGGTAAAAAAGTTTTGTGTAACATAACAGCGTTCATAGTAAACTGCAGGGTTGATTGAAACCAGATCATAGAAATTAAGATATAGGCTTCTTGAAGATGAATAACATAATTTAAGCATTATTTCTAGTTAATGCATACCTACAATTAATGACTAAATCTTCAGTAAGAGAAGATAATGGGGCACTAACTTATTTTCTCTAAGTCTGAGAAGTTAACAACAGGATTTTTCAACCTTGACCCAATTCTGTCAAAAATGGCTGGGTACAGCTTTTCTGCCACAGTTTTTTACTAAGTGATTGTATGGTAGTTCGGACATTAGCTCCCATTTGAACTTTTCCCTTCAACTTGAAACCATAAGAATGGACAAGCATTGTTTGTTTTAGGTCTCTAATGGTTCATCATTTACTCAAAAAGTATATTTTATCACTTCTCGAGGGAATGAAGACAGACAGAAAATTAAATTGGAATTTTGAAGGTATCCCATCTGCCAGTTTGCAGTGCTGTGTTTCAACATTGTATTCTTTCTAGTATACACCCAATTAGTAGTGCTGTCTTTTTATCACATCATCTGCAGGATTAGGAAGCAAACACCTTACGTGGGATTTATTCAGCAAGGCTGAAAGAGGTAAATTACTTATACCTGAAGAAAGCAACACAGAGAAGCAACTTTTTTTTTCTCTTAGAAAGCTAAAGCTTCCTTCAAACAGAACTCAGCTCCCAATGAATGCATGGATACATTCATGGTACTTTTATTGCAAAAAATCGGAAGGGATTTAACACTGTTCCCCTGAATTGTTGCTGCTTACTTAAGTCTGCACTAACAGTCCTGTGATTATCTGGTGGTCTTCCATCTATGCACTCTAACACCCCAACTTAATTTTTCCTTGCTCAGCTAGGATTGGCTGGCATCAAAATTACATCCCCTGCATTGACTCCCCTGCATTTGGGGATTGTATTAATTGATAACAATTCCTTATTAAAAGGCTAGATATTGTAGATATAAATGACAAATGTATTCTTCTTGCTAACATGCTAATATTAAAACACGAGGAGTTAAGGGGTAGGGGTATACAATTCCTACCTGAATTTGGAATCACTAATCTCTCCCCAAGTCTCTCAGCATTGCTGTTGTGGCTAAGGGTGTGCCCACATTTTTATTTAAAGGCTACCGTACTGATTTTCCTCTATAACAGGATTCCTGCTTCTGTGGCTCTCTGTGTGTTTCTGATCATTTCGTATTGAAGTTACCCAGAATTGGGAATCTGAGATTTCCTATGCCTAATACTGTAAATATAGACTCATACTATGGCCTCTTTGTTGCAGTCAATGACACTGCCAAGAAAAGGATATCAGCAATAAACAGATTTCAGTCTGATCATACACAACACACATATTCCACAAACAAGAGAATTGATGCCCAGAAGTGCTGAGAGCTTTTTTTTTCTCCTCAAAAGGTTCAAGCTTTTGTTTAGTAATATAACAAACCATTCATGATCTTGGATTTCAAACACTGCTCCAGAGTCATGTATCTCTAATGGGTTTCCCTTATGTGCCACTTGTTCACTCTATTTTGGATATTGGCACAATATGGGGGAATTTCTCAGATAATTCCAAAAAGTAAGACTCAACTGAGAAGTGCATAAAAAGCAGCAGAGATTTAATATCAAGGCGACTTTCCAACCAGCTTGGCTTATTCTGGGAGCCTGGTGGAATGAGTCTTCTGCTAGCTGCCAATGTAGGAATCCCTGCATGGACTGAGACCAAAAGCTAGTACTATTAGACTGTAATACTTCAGCGAAAAGCACCAGACTTCATGAAAATTGGAAGGAATATTAGATGTCTACTGCCTTGAGTTGTTTATAAAAATAATAAAGGCAGGAAACAAACAAACAAACAAATAAATAATTCATACTTTTATGTTTGAATTAAGTAGCAAAACAGCATTCATCAGTGAGGCATAGCTTCTGCTAGATAAACTACAATCAACAGTTATTGTTGGGAGCAAATAACCAGGAGCATTCACTTATTTAAAGTAAGAAGAGTTTATTATTGCTACCTACACACAAGAATCTAGCCAACTCAGAGGTGAAATTCAGCAGGTTCTGACAGGTTCTGGAGAACCAGTAGCAGAAATTTTGAGGAGTTCGGAGAACCGGCAAATTCCACCTCTGGCTGGGAATGGAGAGTGGGGTGGGAATGGAGATTTTGTAATATCCTTCCCCAGGAGTGGGGAGGGAATGGGGATTTTGCAGTATCCTTCCTTTGCCATGCCCACCAAGCCAACCATGCCCCCCAAGCCACACCACAGAACAGGTAGTAAAAATATTTGGATTTCACCACTGAGTCAACTAATAGTCAAAGCTATAATGGCGCTGGGTAAGGGTCAATGGAATTCATTGGGGCGGCTAGACTTGGGTCTCTTGTGGGAACACAATGACTCCAAACTTATGACATATTTAATTCCAACTTCCAGCTCAGCCACTCTTCTACAATTATAATTTGAAACTAAAATGTTTTGATTTGTTTGAAATATTTGTTTGACTTTTGAAATAATAATATTAAGACACGGCAGTGCTAGAATTATATAATGTCAAATGTTTGCAATAATAAACATTTTTACAAGTGAACAAGTGTAAATTTAAAGATTTGTAAGTAGGCACTTTAAGATATTCCTATTTACAAATCATGGCAGGACAAATTCTACTCTTAATGCTTTTATAGTCCTTTTGCACAGAACCATCGTGTAATATATTCACTCACTTCCTTGGGATTGGAGCAAATTAACTCAGTATATCACATATCTAATTTGAACAGAGAAATACTGGTGTGGAGACCGAAAACATCTAGGAAAACAGACATATGTTTTTAAGAAAAACAGGCCTTTGTTTTAAAATCTTACAATTTTTCAAAACTCTGATCAGATGTAGATATGATTCTTTGGATTGCTCAATAATAATTATAGATATGATTTGATTTTGATTAAAAGTTGGTATTTTACTATTGTTATTATCTACTTAATGCTCATATGTATATTATAGGAAAAAAAGTCTCCTGCTAGCCATTACAAAGGAAAAGAAAACAGCTGAGCAAAAATCTGGAGACAAATAGTGTGAATTATTTTTGTATCAAATCTAAAATAGCACCCAAGGCAGTAATATTAGGCCTATGGCTGCATGCATGTAAGTATAAAAGATGTTACCCTAAAGATACAGTGTGAGCACAAAATCAAGTAAAATAATATTACCGCTCCATGAAATGAAAATTCCAGGCTCTGACAGGAATTTAGAAATCTTACCTGCAGATCAAAGAACTTGCTGTAGCGTCGATAAATTGCCTCTGTTGAGCCATTGGACCAAGTGACCTTGATAATGTACACCTGCAGGAAAGAAGACATACAATTTAGAAATATCAGGTCCAATTGGACAAGCGATAATTGCGCCACTAAGTGTTCAGTAAAGAGCTATCCTAGAATAAATAACCTAGTCCACAGAAGATACCACAAATTGGGCAGCAATTTGCATGGGTTATTTGTACATGAAGGCCATATGTAGAACCAACTCTGGCATCTACAGAGAAACTGAAAGACATCGGAGTTGAACACAGAGAACATATAAAATTCAGAGCATATTTCTTGGTCAAATGAATTACTCTAGTTTAGTAGATACTTCTTTTTGAACAGACGGGAGGATGACATTTTCCCTTTCAGACAGAAAATCCTTTTCAGAATTTTAGGATGCACCTAAAGTGACTTTGTGTCACTTCTAAGCATCTAAGTAAGATTTATCGCCACAATCTCAGATTGAAGATGGGACTTCAGTAGCACATCTCACTTTACTTTATTGGGAAGATAAGGATATTGGGGAAGAAGATCTGAAAGATTGGATTTATTTGGTGCCTATTTGTTCTTGCCTTTTGTCATTTATTTCTAGTATTAACAGTGGTCCCCCTCATAGCTTCATGGTCAGAACCAAAGATGATTTCTGACAGGGGACAGCATCGTTTACTTCTGGTTGCATAATAATGCAGCAGATGTATAGAGAGCAACACATTTTAATCACAATGTGTTCAAGGGTTTCTAGTGGGTACTAGGGACATAGTTTATCATTGTGATGGAAAGAGATAATTATTCTGTCACTGCTCAAACCCTCCTTTTGTTTGAAAACCATAAAGTTGGGGAGAATGTTAGCTGAAGTTTGACTTTTTCTTCCAGCTAAATAAAGCCCCCTGCAACGAAAACACTCTTGTTTGACAAAGACCTTTCTATGAAATTATTTAATATAAGATGAAGCATGACTAGTGCTTTGCTATCCTTTGTAGTACTGCAGTATTTGTATTCTTGAGTCATATCCAAGTCCTAAGGACATACAGTTAAACCTCACAACAGCAACTTTTGTCTTCCCATAATCCTAAGAGTGTGAGTGCTATGGAGACTCTGAATGATTCAATTGTCTTTACAGCAGAGAAAAAGAACAGAAGCAGTATCAGAAACATGTTCCTTAGGGAAAATTCCCTAAGCTAGTTCCCACCCACTTGCAGACTCTGCTATCTGGGGTAACTAGGGAGTATATAGAGATCAAAGACTTTTAGACTTGGCAATGCTAACCAACATTTGCCTGCTTTTGCTACACCACTATTCTGCTGACTGCCGACTGCCAGCAATGCAGCAGTTCGATTCTCACCAGCTCAGGGCTGACTCAGCCTTCCATCTTTCCGAGGTCAGTAAAATGAGGACCCAGATTGTTGGGGGCAATAGGCTGACTCTGTAAACTGCTTAGAGAGGACTGTAAAGCACTGTGAAGTGGTATATAAGCCTAAATGCTATTGCTAACTGCCCATCTTCTTCATAGAAGGACTCTTCCCTGTCAGAGAAAGACATAATTGCCCTCCTAACTGAAACCATGTTAAAATTTGGTCTGTCTGTCTGTCTGTCTGTCAAGGCATCTGGGAAAACCATGATCTGCACTCCAGGTTAGGACAAAAACATTCAGAAGAGTTCAGCTGTACTTTGTTACTCTTGACACAGTCTAAATGCCTCATGAGGGGAAAAAAAGCTGATTTTCTGTGTCAAGATGAAGCACAGGTCAATTTGACTCCACATCACAGCATGTATGGAAGAGACATAAACAACTTGAATGAAAGCAGCAGAGCTTAATGCAACAAAAGCATCTCATTCTACTTTTAAGTACCTACCCAGCACGGTATGCTAGAAAAGCAATGACATTTGGCTGACAAAACGTCAAGCTAAAATTAAGGATGGGAAGCAATTATTTTTAATTTTTCATTTATAAGGGTAAATTCCCAGCTATCTGTCTCTAACCAAGTTCAGCTGCCCTTTCTAATGTCAGTAATTAGCATGGGGTACATTTGTCTCTGATGAAAGATAGATATATGTACTTTTCTCTCTACCCTTGCAGGCAAATCCATAGGAGTTCATCCCTAGCTCTAAATGAAAAGCCATGTCCTTTTCCTGTCGTTTCTCCACACGAAAGTAAACTTGTTACCTCTGGAGAGATCAGATTTTCTAATGATGTTAGAGGAGTTTTCCTTAATATACCCCATTTATGAATTCTGAATTAAGAGGGCAAAAATAGAATGTGTGCTGGTCTATCTAGGGACATAAAAAGCAAATTCTATTTTTGTATGTGACAGAGGTCTCCTTTTACATCCTAGCTACTAGGAACTTCTGTACTTGCATCAAAAAACCTAAATCTTTCTACCAAGGGAATTCCCAGACATCACATATCTCAAATCAAACTCCATCACTTTGTGCCTCCATCTCCCAAACTTCTATTTTACTTTTTCCAAATCCATTAATCTTGTTTATTTCTATTCTGCCTTTATTATTTTTTACGACTAACTTAAGATGGTGAGCATATCCAACACATCTTCCTCCTCCAATTGTCTCCACAACAACAATAACAATCCTCTGAGGCAGTGGTGAAATCCAATTTTTTTTACTACCGGTTATGTGGGTGAGGCTTGGTGGGCGTGGCCGGGGAAGGATACTGCAAAATCCCCATTCCCTCCCCACTCCAGGGGAAGGATAC
>JANHFK010009863.1:17171-27327 GCA_036250565.1 Sibynophis collaris | reverse complement strand
AGGGAGGGGGGGTTTCTTTTCCTGTAAAATTTTTATAAATTTGCAATAATATATATATATATATATAAATGCAGGTTTTTTCTCAACAAATCAATGGAATCTGAACAGTCTTGTATAGGCTTGGCAGGGGCATACTGATTAGATGGGATACCAGAGGTGATAGTTAAGACTGGAGAATTTAAAAAATCCCAGATTGATAAATTAATAAAGTTACGAGGAGTCAAGCTTGTCTTGGCATAAATTTTCTTCTGACTTATCCTGCCCCAATTTTTAGTAACTGATGAATTGTGAATGCTATACACAATATGCACTACAGCAGCCCCAAAGTGAAACTAACAGGTCATTGATAAGGATATCCTTTTTCAGAATAAGAGCATAGCTAGCTAGCTAAAATTAGAGTACTCTGCTTGTTTCTCATTTTCTTAATGGGTACTTTCCATATCACACTATTCAGTGGACCCTTGTGGAAGGTTAAAAAAGTAGTAGTTGTCTACCAAGGAAACATTGACTTAAGGGGAGGTTCACATAAATCTAAGGAATATTTTATTCTGTTTTAGTTTGCTGTATAAACCCAGATATCACATGTACAATATGCTTTATGGTTTATGGTCTTGTACAAACCACTATGGCTTATTGAACAATCTGTGCTTGTACATTTACCATATACTTAGCCAGATGGGTGAGTTCAGCACAGAAGTGATTATATAAGAGAACTAAAAACTCAGCCAGCTTAGTGTCGTGGTGAAATGCTAATCTAGAACCCAGAAGATTGTGAGTTCTAGCCTCTCTTAGGCATGAAAGCCAGCTAGGTGACTTTGGGCCAGTCACTTTTTCTCAGCCCAACCCACCTTAGAAGATTGTTGTGAGAAAAATGGGAGACAGAAGTATTATGTATGTTTATCACCTTGATCGATTTATATGTATCAGGATTCACCACCACCACCATCCAGTCTTCTTTTTAAGGAAGACAGTGGCTTCAGGTCAAATATATATACATGTCCAGATTGTAAAGGGTTTATACCTAACTTACGAAAAATCAAGGTTGCAAATCAGAGACTGAGCCATTGGAGTTTGAGGTCCCTAATCAAAAACTGTTGGGTAGAGCCCCAAACATTCAAATTGTCTCTTGGAAAGATTTGTTTTCATAATTAGATGATTATCATGATTCTGACTTGTTTTTTCTACTTGGAAAGTCTTGTTTCATGTTTTCTAATAAATTAAAGTCTTAAAAAGAAATAATAATGTACTAGATGGGTTGAAAAGATTGGACATGAGAGAATAATCTTTAAAAGCCTCTATGGTGACTGGAAAATTTGATGAAAATAATTTCAGTAGAATGGAATGCATGGAAGTTCCATATGAAAGGAAACAGAGGGAAAACGTAAAATTGTCTAATGTTATTGCACTTTTGCTAACAGTAACTGCAAACCTTGGCATAGTGTTTCTAATAACCTATTTCAGAATGTAAGTATGTGGTTGCATTACCTTGATGGGAAATAATGAGGTCCTGGTAAAAAGTAAGGATGGTGAAATGAAAATCGAGGAGGAGCTCCAAAGAGAGTTGCTGGATGACCAATGGGAGGAGGCTGATAAACGTGTGGATGAGGGATAGGCGGTGCTTGAGGAATGGGTCCATTTCTAGAACATGAAGAAACACCTGAGTATTCCTTGGGGGATTGGCTATTTGAGATACTGTATCTAGGGTGAGTAGTGCTTGCATTATTTGGGGTCCTGCTTGAGCTTTCAATAGAAATCTGGTTGGGTCTCTTTATAGAGCAATTTGTTCCTGAAGATACACGATGAGCTTCTGTTGGGGAAGGTGCAGCAAATCGTTGAGGCTGAAGGACTGGCCGAATTGGCAGGTTTGCAGTTGAGGCAGCTAATGGTGTTGTGTTTCCTACACTTGGCTGGAACAGTGTAATAGGGCCTGGATGCTGAGCAGAAGGAGCTGGCAGCTGGATAGTGGAAGCGGCTTCACCTTTGGAGAAGGAAAATTATCAGTTATAACTGAGAAACTCATATGAATAGTATTTTCTTATTTAAAGTTTACTTCATTTTCTTTTACTATAAAACATTTGCCAATAAATAATAATTATATAATTAGTATGTACATATTATAACCCATGCTTTTGTAAAAAATGTACTATACATTGACAAAAAGATAAGGAAATATTAAAGAAATTCCTTAAATTTGTAAATCTGAAAACTCAAAACTCCTTCTATTTTGGGAAACTCATTACTATTATCAACAATAAAAGTTTATTGATTAATTCTTTTTAATATAAAAAAGCATGGGGCTGGGTGATTTGAAGGACACCTCTCTCTAATCACACCTAACCAACAGATTCAGCAGGAAAGGCATGTGAAGAGTCCTGTCTATGAAGGAATGGCATCTAATGGGACCAAGGAGGAAAGGCTTATTTGCTGAGCACATACCCTTTGGAATATTATTCCTTTTGATGTCAGATTGGCTCCAACAGTGCTGGCTGTCTAAAAGGGCCCGAAAACATTGCTTTGAGACTGTATTGCTAGGAAAATTGAGTATGCTCTTCTGCAGATTATGGGTTTTTGTTTTACTTTTTAAAGGTTGATATTGTTTTAACTTTTTAAAATTATTTTTGTCATATTTTTTGTTAATTTGTAGCATTGTTTTTGTTTTGAATTTTGAATGCTGTTCAGAGTCATGAATGATTTATTCATTTGATTTTTATCTCACATTTATTACTGTGTATAAGTAACTCAAGGCAGCAAGTGCTCCTAATACTCCTTCCTCCTCCTATTTTCCCCACGACAACCCTGTGTGATGAGTTTATCAAACTCATGGCATCATGTTGTCATCATGTGACATTTCGCGACGTTTTTCCCCTTCACAGAGCTGGGGTGGGCATGGCCTGCATGTGATACACGTGGTCCATTGGCCCACTGGACTAAGGGATAGGCTCAAATTCACCAGCCAGTTTTCCTGCCTAAGGTGGGAACTACAACTCACAGTCTCTTGGTTTCAAAACCAGCACCTTAACCTCTCACAAATCTGGCTCTCTTTATTTCTCAAATAAATAAATTACTTAATATTGTATCTGTCATCTTAATATCTAAAGATATTGAGGATATCTTTCAAATTTGTTAATAAAAGCCTATATTTGGGTCTGTATTCCTTTGTTTTCTAATGTATATGGAATTAGAAATCAAATACATATCCAAAAGTTAACACATCAACTATCCAATTTTATTTGGTAAGTATTATATAGTATTAAATATTATACATTATTTCATTTGCGTGAATTGATTGTTTATAGGAGATTATGTTCCCCCATTTGCTCTTATTTTTGTCTGTCAACTCTAGCATGATGAATGCTGCTTCCAAATATAGCTTTATTGTGGATTATCACAATAGTAGTGATGTTATTCAGGATATCAATTTTCTAGCTTTTTTCCCTCTGGAGAAAATTAACTTGTTCAAGAAGGATACAAAAAAAATAGTGGTGTGATTTCGATACTGAGGATGATTCAAACAGGTGAATTTAAAAGCTCATCTCACATTTTTATAACATCTGCAGTAAATCTTATATTCATCATCTATTTTATACTTTAAATAACCCTCATTTTAGACTGTATTCTATTGGGGGTAGGCAATTGTTTTAGCACAGAAGAGCTGAACTTTTGGAGTATGTTTGTGTTTTGAGGAGTTTTATTTTTATACAAAAGTAAGTATGTTTAAGTTAGTAGACGTTTCACACAATTAGTTTTGAGCCAATTTCCTTTAAAGGAAGAGGAAATGTCATTTTATTGCCGAATTTTAATAGTACAATTGAAGGTGGGGTTTGGGAACAAAAAAGAAAACAAATTGGCTGATTGCTATTTTGTAATTTCAAATTAAAAAAATAAAAAATAACCCACCATTTAAAAGAATTCTTTAAATTAATCAGAAGATAAAAAACATCTAAATTCTAAAGTGAAAATGACCTATTTTATGACTAGATTCAATGCTTGTATCAGTTACTGCCCATATCAAAATTATATCCTATTAAAACAGGAATCCCCAACTTGTGGGCCGCGGCCTATTCACAACTGCGCTGTGTGAGTGGCTGGCTGCTGTGAGTGTGCATGCACACACAGCCCCACTCACATGAGCAATATGTGCATTCGCACACACACGCATGCACCTCCAACAAAACCATCCTCCGTTTCCCTCCTCACTCCCTCTCCCCCCCCCCCCGCGCTCCTGCTCTGGGCTGCCAACCCAGAAAGGTTGGGGAACTCTGTATTAAACAACACAAAAGGCATGGATGGAATATGAAGGATATTATCCATAGAAATAAATAGAAATAAATATGAGTAATAAATAAATAAAAATACAAAACATACTCCAATAGTGTTCTGGCTTAAAATGGAAGTACAATATTAAATTACTATAGGCCCTACCTAAGAGTAAAATTGGTAGATTTTTTTTCGGTTTTCCCTTTCTTTTTAACAAACTTTTGGTTTCTTTTTTTTTTTCTACTTTGGTAGAATGGCAAATGATATTTTTGGTTACAGAAGAACTTGCAGCAGTTTGTGGCCAAAACTGCCCCCTCTTCTTTTTACAGTATTTCTAAACTGGCAGAAGTGAAAATGATTACAGATGGCCTTCAAATTGCTTCTAAGGATTTATTGAATGAAAACAGTGATGATATGGAAGTGTCCCACAGGAGCGGAACAATGGAATGAAGAGACCATCCTATAGAACATTTTACCAGTCTTCTACAACATCTACAAGTATCAAAATCTGTAAGCTAGTGGGCGTGCATTGTGCATGAGTGCATTGATTCATGTCAAAAGAAAATGGATACCATTTGTCGCAACAGATTCATCATTTTGCAAGTTTTGACATATACCTGTACACACGATAGATGTTACTGGTAATATTATACATTTACAGAAAATCAGCCTCAAGAAGTGGCAACACCCAGTCATGTGATCTATAATGTTATAAAGGGTTAGTTCTGGTTAATATTTGAATGTAGTCTGGGAAGTATGTTGGATTAGAGAGCTGAAAATTTTATTCTGAGAGAAAGCAATGGCTGACCACTTCCATTTCATGCCAAGAAAACTGTGTAGAGGATATGTCCAATTCTGTGAATTAATTTTCACTCTGATAAGAAAAAAAAACCCAGATACATATTGTCCCAATATAAAGGTTGGTTCAGAGACTGACATAGATTTAAGGAGACAGCTATCTGCAAATTTCCCTTTTATGGAAAGAACTAACTGTATCCACAACTGTGTACAATAGAACTGTTACAAAAAATGAAGAAACACTCATTCATAATGCATTGGGGGATAAACTGATTCTAAACTTGAAATAGTATGCATTTGGAGAAATTCTTGACCCTATTCCCTTAATCTTAGTATGTCTAATTAAGAAAGATTCTGAGATTCTTATTTGGAAGAATCAGTTTCACTTGAGACAACTGTCATAACATGACACCAGTCGTTACAAAAGAAACACATTTCTGGTTCCATTTATTATAGAAGTGTGAGAAAACAGACCAGAGTGTTGTTGTCAGAAATTGCTTATATGTCTTACATTTGAAAAGAACATACTTTGTGGAATTTTTATCTTGGGAGTTCTGGGAAATTCGTTCATTAGATTGTTTCATTAGAGGCTGGTGGCAAAGAAATTTGATACTATGTATGTCTCACCATGTGGATTCACTTAAAAGGCGATTTTACTTAATAAGAATCAAATTTACAATTTTTTAAAAAATGCTTATAAAAGTATAGTTAAATTTTATCAGTTTGTTTAACTTGATGAAGATAATAAGTGAAATATTTAGTTGCTAGTTTAAATATTTCTACAAAATCGTGCTATGAATGTGCTTATAGGAATTAAAATTCTTATTCCAAAAGTGCTTTCAAAAAGGTAACTGGACTTACTTGATTTTTCGTCAAGACATTTCACTTCTAACCCAAGCTACTTCAGTTCTAATTAACTAGTGGGGAATGGAAAGTATTTATACTGTTTGCAATCATCCACTATGAGGGTCATAAAACCATCTGGAGGTTAATCTGGGTCCTCAGAGTCACCTGAATCAGAGTGCCAATGAGTTTGGAACTGATTTGGGACTGTTGAAAGGACTGCATTGTAAACAGAAGATGTGTCCTATTCCTTCCCCACTGTTGAGAAAGGGATGTTCAATTTTAACACATTTGATTCCTCTTTCAAACCAGTTTAAAGAATTTATATAAACAACGAAAATGAACTTACAGACTGGATGTCCAATGCTGTTTTGTACGTTGGGTATAACCACAGAGTAGGTAGGTGATCGGAAAGGGTAAATGGTAGTTGGATTTGTAGTAATAATACTCTGAGAAGTTCCAGTAAAGACAGTGGAGGCCGTCATTGGACTTGTAGCTATGATGTTCTGAGTTGTACCCGAGAATACAGTGGAGACAGTCAATGGAAACCTCTTCCTTTTGCCAGGCCTTGGCTGGTAAACCCAACCTGTAGAAATGTTAAAGAGTATGCCAACTGAAAAATAGATTTTCTTTTGAAAATTCTTACCTAGTGAAAATATGCATTATTAAGAGTAACATAAACTTCTCTGCTGTTGTCAAAAAATCATATTTACAAAAGAACACACGTATAAGTACAATATGAATAGGAAGCTTACAATCTCTCAGAGGGAAAGAGAGATACTGTTTCTTTTTATTTGTAATACCTCTCGTTACCATGGATTTTGGTTTGAGTTATATACAAACATGAGTGTCAATTTGGAGTCCTGGCAATTACATGGATAAGCCCCTACAATTTTCTTGCCAACATTTTTCAGAAGTGGTTTGCCTTTACTTTCTTCTTAGAACTGAAAGGAAATGACTGCCCCAATCCGGTTGCTTTGTGCAGGATTATTACTCATGCTTAATGTCTTTAATCACTACACCAAATTGGTATTCATGCCATCCATATTATCACCCGATTGTGACATAACTTTACAATCAAGACAGAATACCAACTTTGTTAAACAAAACATTATTATTTCTGCTAATACTAAATAGAGTTAATTCATTATATTTGCTTTAGTATTACAGAATTTAGAATCAGATTATTTTTTTAAATATGTATATAAAATCAGAGCCCTGGAAATTATATTATCTGAATTGTATTTCACTGGGAATAACACAAAGACATGCAATGAGTTTATACATTTAAAACAGGAACATCAGCAGAAATTGTCAGCATTAATATAATTGAGTTAATTAATATTAACATATGCCTTTTGTTGAATAAACTATTTTTTCCCAGATGTAATTTCAAATAATTAACAAGGTTTACATAAATCAGTGGAAATACACATTCACAAGACAGATGAGAGAAAAGTTGCGGCTTGCTTTCTTTGATTGTTGTGGACTGCCAGAGCCACTGAGAGTCTGCAAGTTTAATAAATAATAATTATTTCCATATCCTAAATATGTCCCACTTGACAAAATGGGAAAACCTTAGTGCTAATGCTAATGTACAGATGATGGATCTACATGTGTGGTGGCATAATGTCACCATTCATTTGACTACTTGTATGTCTTTGGGAGAAGATATATAAGTCAGAAAAAAAACTAAGGAATTTGCCTCATTATTTAAACATGCTATGTTTTTTTTTTAAATCTTGCAGGATTCTGTTTCCTGAATGATTATATTTAAACACCATTTTTCCATGCATGAACCTGTGGATTACCTAATGGCAATCAGTTATTAAAAATGTATAAATAATTGTCTCTCTAGTACCAGGAAATTCTTCTCTGTGTTTTTCTTTTATCTTCTGAGCTTCATCATAATAAGGTTTCTTTTGTTCTTCAGTGAGCTTGTTCCATTCCAATCCAAGCTGGACACTGATCTCGGCATTATTAGCAGCAGGGTTAGCTTTGGCTAAGGCTGGCCGATGAATTCTTGCCCATACCATAAATGCATTCATAGGACGCTTGACATGGCCATCTCTATCTTTGCTGAACGGAGTGTCTGGTATCCCTACGATAAAGTAATATTAATGTTTAGGTAATATAGGGATGGGTGGAATATACTGCTAATTCTGCGGTATTCTGTGGGCATTGAAGTATGACCCTAACAATTAATAATAAAATGATTTTTCTCTATTTCAATTGCTGAAAATATTGCTTAATTCTGGCAACAAATGCAAACATTAGGCTCAAACACACCCCAATTCTAAATTCTAATTATTATGATTATTATATCTGGCTGTGGATTATGAATTTTGGTGACTAGTGCAGGGCCATTTTTGGCAAGTATCATATGATCTTATTGTAAAATGAAATTATAAACTGATATAGGACAGTGAGGATTGTGTAATTTACTTTTCTCCTGCATATGGAAGAGGTAGGAGTGTGATTCCTGCTGGAGCCTTTATTCATCTTCAGGCTCTGCATTGATATTTTGGAGAATTATGTGCTTTAGGCTGGGGACCTCCTCTAAGAAGTTGTTGGAAATAGAAAAGAGGAAAAAACTTGTTATACAAGTCCATTGGGTTTTATAATTAATTCTTTCTCTCACTACATGAAGCATGGTAAATGTTAGTAACTACATAAAGAACGAGCAGGTTCTCTACCAGTTGGGACAACTTTGACTTCCACTTTGTCACAGGTCAAACTGTATTTGAAACTGAGTGAAGTTGTCAGGAACTATTTGCAAGATGGCATAGGGATTGGAAATTCACTAGGTGGTTGCAAGACTTCTGCATACATTTTTTGGATCTAACTAGACACTGGGAATAAGTAACTATATGCTGAGTGATAAAAATAATAAATGAACAAAAGCATGCTCTTGTATGAGGTTCCAATTCTACAGAAGAGAGATTAAATATCCCATGTTTCCCTCTGTAAATTGCTCTTAGAATTTACTAATTACATCATGAACAACACAAGTTTATCCATTTATCCATGATTTGACAGAATTAAGTCTCACGGTGTCCACTATATTTAAGAGTGTACCATACATGCCTTTCAATGGGGAACTACAGATATTTTTTTTAATTTATGCAGTCTTATTTGCATAGCTGCCCATTTCAACAAGCGACCCTGAATTAAAAAGAGCAGAGATCAGATTTGTGGCCCAAGTACCGGTACTTACAAATAGGCATGTCACACCTATTTTGTGTGTCCTGCAGTGGCTCCCAGATTACCTCCCAGATCCAAATTAAAATGTGAGTCTCAACCTATAAGGCTCTTTAGGGCTTGCTGCTGGATTATTTGCAAGACTGCATCTCTCCACTAGAGTCATCTCAACAACTTGGAGCCAGGATAAAGAGCTGTTTGTCCCCATTTTCAAGAGGAGAGGGGAATTAAAGTCTGGAAGCATTATTTTTCCATGTTGGGGTTGGCTGAAATGGTCTCCCATTGGAGGTTCACTTGTCCCCAACATTAAATGCCTTCCAGAGAAAGCTGAAAATGGTTTTTTTGGACAGCTTTAAATATTATTTTGGGTTTGTAACATATTTATATATTTTTAGTATTTTATGTTTACAGTTTACTACTTTTAATTACTGAGCTACCAAGAATTTATGATTGAAGAGAAATATAAATCTAATAAAATGTAAATATTCATGGAGATTACATTTGACATCAAAAAGATTAAATTGGTTTCCACAAGAATTATATGCATGGCTCCAGCACAGACTATAGTGGGAGTTCTTTAGTCTCATTATAACTTTTTTTATAGCATTACCATTTGATGGTACACTTTGGTGGGTCATCCAGGACACTTATTCCCAATTAAATGTTATGGCTGACCTGCTGCAGACACTTGCATGAAAATAATTCCCATTTAACAAATCAAAATTACCTTATGATACTTGGGTTTTAGATTATATAGTATTCTAGGCATACTGATTTGGGAGTGATATTCATTGTTTATAAAGGTAAAAGTAAAGATTTCCCCTGTTCAGTCGTGCTTTTGCTCTAATCCATTCTCATCCCAATGAAGAGGGTAGCAGAATAACAGAGTTGGAAGGGATCTTGGAGGTCTTCTAATCCAATCCTCTGCTCAAGCAGGAGACCCTATATCAGTGATGGCTAACCTTTTTGCCATTGTGTGCCAAAAGCGGGGGAGCATGGTGTGTGTGTGTGTGCTTGTGCCCACACATATAATTCAATGCCCCCCGTGCGCCCCCAC
>JANHFK010009863.1:0-16295 GCA_036250565.1 Sibynophis collaris | reverse complement strand
GCCTTCCCCATGCCCCCAAAGGCCCTCCGGAGGCCAGAAACAGCCCGTTTCCTGACTTCTGGTGAGCATGAAGGCCTAAAGATGAGCTGGCCGGCGCGCGCAGGCATGTTGGAGCTGAGCTAGGGCAATGCTCACGTGCCTACAGATATGGCTCATTCGCCATCACAGCCCTATACTATTTCGGACAAATGGCTGTCTAATCTCTTCTTTAAAATCTCCAGTGATGGAGCACCCACAACTTCTGGAGGCAAGCTGGTTAATTGTTCTCACTGGTAGGAAATTTCTGTCAGGATGAGAAACAATGTTTAGCAACTTCTTATCCTGACTTCTCTCTCCCCCTCCCCCGATTTTGAAATGACAATTCTGGAGGATGTGCTCAGATAGACATATTTCAAGGGAACTGGGTCTACACATTATTCTGCAAATGGTTATCATTTGCAAAGTCTAAGATACATGTCAATAAGACTTACTTTTGAGTAGATATTAACAGAATTGAGCTCCAAAATACTTTGTAATACTTAATTTGTCTACAAATAAAGAAGCATATGCAACAGACCACAAATTTACTTCTGCTAGATTCTTGTTTTATCTTAAAATATTCCATATTTGAATGAAAAGCTATAAACATTTATTGAGAAGTAAAAATGTTCCTGGGTCAATAAGGCTCTAACCTTTGGTGTTCTGTTTCTAAATTGAGTTTATCTGAGACTAAAACAGCCATGGCTATAAAAGTTTTTTGAATCAGAATACAAAAATATATACTACATGGCCCTACTGGCTTAACATTATGCTATACCATGGCTTGTTGAACAAGCCAGTTGATTGGGCTCAGAAAACATACTGTATCTTAAACAACTGCCTAAAAATCATAGTACAACCCAGATGCCACCAGTTAAAGGATGTCATTGAGTAGGGTCCAGGAAACGGGGGTTTTCTGTCATATCACCTACCCTTCAGACGGCTTGCTCACTTAAGATTCAGATTGCCCCAACCCTGCTGGCTTTTTGTAAAAGCTTTTAAAACCTGGTTGTTTTCCCGGCATGGAGATCAGAATAATTAGGTCTGTAAGGTCTTGTTAATCTATTGTAGCATGGTCTGCTCTTGGTTCCCATTTTATGCTTTTTACTTTTTTTTTTTTTTTTGCTAATGAGCACTGGTGTTTTTAAGCTATGCTAACTGATCAGATATCAGCCATATAAATAGAATGAAATAAATAAGCTAAATCAACACCAAAATAAATCATATTATGTTATATAGATCAGGCATTTTTCTGGGAGCATGTTCCACTGAAATCAGTGGGATACATTTCCAAATAACCAGGTTATCACCAGATGAATAGCATTCTGGTCAGAGGCTTGTTAACTGAGCATCTTGACAAACGTTTCTTCTCAATTGCCCATGGCTCTGTTTTTTAGTCCCTCATCTCTATTTAGCAACCAACTCCTTGAAATCCAATTTAAGTATCACATCTGTCACTAAATTTACAATCTCGGAATCTACCAGTTCCCTTCTAAACAAGCCAGCAACATTGTATCTCATGAAAACAAATTCCAAATTATCAATAAGTATTAGGATAAGTGAAGCAGTGCCTTTTATCTTCTTAAATGCAACTGCCAATCACTTGGAAAGCTCCTTGCAAGATAATAGAAGCATTATACTGCACTAAGAGACATCTGAATTCAAATGTTTGCAATTCCTCAATAAGCCAGTAGGATCTCTTAGCTAAAATCAAATCGAAGAGTTTTGTGTGAGAAAAAAAAAACCCCATAGCTTCTGGGAGAACAGATAGAAGGGATACAAATGTAACAAATCCCATTTAGCATCTCTTTATCCATTTATCCATAATATGACATTGTACTGTATAATATCAATTTAAACAATTTCAATTGAAAAATTTAATTGAAAAGTCCAACTCTTTTACGCTATAGTTCAGAATTTTTGTTCTGCATCTTTTCTAATTTTGTGGTAAGAATGTTGAGATAAACAACTACATGACGTGGTTTCTAAACTGTTTTAGACTTTTAGATCGTATTTTAATTATGATCACAAGCTTACACAAACATAAGAAACCTTTTGTCTAGAAGCCAGATCTGCATCTAATCCATCCAGTGGATTTATTTTTTCATTATTGCAACATATCCATGACTTTTCAATGATTTGGCCATAACACCAATATCTTTGGCAATACTTAACTATTAAATGAAGAGAATATTTTTTACATTCATACAGAATACATAATGTTGTCATCTTCAAGACCCATATTTCCATTAACCCACTTATTCTGAGCGTACTTGAAATTATTTTTTTGTAGCCTTACACTGGAACAAGTAACTAATTTACAGTTTACAGTAAAACAAAATCAGTACAACGAAGTTCACTTAAAAGTGTTCATTTATATAACACCTTCCATATTAAAATACATTGAAAGAAAATTTAATAAACATTCAGTCTCATTTTTTTATTTTAATAGTAAAACATAAAATTGCTTTATAATGACCCATTTTTTGTCTAATATTGTATATATTATCTAGCTATACTGAGTAGCAGATTGTACTTCAGAAATTCAGGTAGCAGACTTTCCCACAAAAAATTGCCAGAAATGGATCTTTAGCATATAAAACACATATAGTCTACCACTGAGATAAAAAAATGCTTTTTATAAACATGTCTTCTCCAAATAGAGTAATTTTATAAATTTTAAAAATATTTTCAAGAGTAGGTTTATTTACTTGCTAATAAGATGCATTTGAGTCTAAAAAAGATCCTGGAAGATTCATATAAAAATCCTAATACTGAAGCATTTTCAATGGCAGCCAGACTTTCTTTACAGTTTTGGGTAAAAGTTCTCCTTTTTCGTGATGGGCCATGGGGAAGTTTCAGTGTTTAACTTTTCACATATACGTTAAGAATGAAAATAAATGCCTGCACTCGGGATTTCTATTAGGAGAATATTGCCTCACAATATTACAAGCAGGAGTTATTTTTCCCCTTTGTTCCCTAACTCAATAGGCCAGAGTCCATTCATATTCACTTAGCTCTATACTGATTTCTCTTGCTCATGTTACCCTGTAATACACTTATGGAATGGACAGGTTTTTTAAAAAACAAAAAAACCCTCTTATGGACACTCCTATAATCAACATATAGCCGTTGTGAAATTTTAACCTCAACTATATTTATTCAAATCCTATCAACATTTGTGAACTGTGGAATTACTTTCAAGAAATTAGTATTAAAAGCACAGTAACCAACATGTGTATATATATATCATACATACATACATACAGTATAAATAAATGGCTTTAGTGGTGGAAGACAAGAATATTTCTGGCTCACGTTAATCTATGTTAAACATTGCGTATCCCCCCCCCAAAAAAAAAATCCATAAAGCTGAGGTCAGAAAATAGTTTTCTTCTTTCTCATTGACCATGAAATATAATTCACAAGATTGGTTTTAACTTAATCACTATTTCCACAATCATATTAAATAATTGAGGATTTCATCTATGTATCATTGAAAAGGCATTTTATTAGCAATCTAGCTAAATTCAATTGACATAGACAAATGTATTTTTAAACAAAATTGCGATACCTTAGGGGGATAATAAAACCTCTGCTTTTTGATACCAAACCGGCAATTTATACAGATGTTAGAATGTGAGACTTCTAACAGAATGAACTTCTCATTCATATTCAGCCAAGACATTCACTGAATGACCCATTACCTGCTCCTTGTTCAACCTAATTTGTTTTATGGGATTATGAGAATAAAATGGAGGACTTTTCGCTTACTCTAGCTCCTCCTAAACAGATAGCAAATAGTTGCATTTTTTATTCCTAATTGTACCACTTCCTTGATCACAATTATATGTGGTCTGGTCACCTCTCCCACTCACAGATTACTATAATGCATTCTACATAGGGTTACCCTTTCAAACAGGCTGTATGTAGCCTGGTAGTGGACTGCGGCCCAGGGATTGGAGACCCCTGGTTTATTATTTTTGTTATTTCAGATATGTTTTTATCATTCTGATTTTATTGTACACTGCCCAGAGTCACATTTGAGATATGGGTGGCTATACAAATTTGATAATTAAAAGCCTCTTTTATTGTAACATAGGGTTTTATGAATTGGTAACATAGATTTTACTCTGTGAAATTAAATCCTAAAATAAATGTTAGAGTTAAGCTCTGTGCAGCATTTTTTATTCAATTTCAAAGATGTGTGAGCACAAATACAGCACTAGTCTTCAGCTTTGTAAAGCAGCTGCATATTTTGGAATCAAATTTGAAGCATCAAACAGGCCTATTACATTTTAAGTTGTTTTAATATTCTTTGTCTCTGTCGAACAGATGTTTTATTCCACCTTTATTATTTTGATAAATAACCTAAGGCAGCAAACATGCATAATACTCCTTCCTTTTTCTATTTTCCTCACAACTCTGTGAGGGGGATTGGATTCAGAAAGAATGACTGGCCCAAGTCCACCCAGTTAGCTTTTATACCTAAAGTGGGATTAGAACTCAATCTTTTGGTTTCTAGGCCAGCATCTTAACCACTACACCAAATTTGAGAAGTATAATTCCTGTGTATTTATAGGTGTCATGCACTATTTTATATGAATTGCTGACTCAAAGTTTGAGGGGTGAGGTGCATTGCCTTATACCTTGAAATAATAGCGAACTCTTATTATTCAATCCAGTGTTTATGTGTAACAGCTTATGGTTAATATGATAAATTCTGACTAATTTCTAATACCTGCATCTGAGGGTAGCACTGTGAGAGGAACATCTTTAGTTTCAATTTTGACTGAAGGCTCCAGCAAGGACTGCATTTTAAGGGGCACTTGTGTCACTGGCACTTTAGTCACTCTTATAAGCTCAGATGGAGGTGGTCCCTGAAACTGGATCCTAGCCCCTGGAGGGACTGGATGGAGTGTAACAGGAATCTTCAGTTCTTGAGAATGCTGTGTTCCCATAGGTTGCGACAAACTAACATCCTGGCTAATATGAGCAGGACCACTGGAAGATGGTGGAGGCTTGGATGCCACTTCTTCCCTCCCTTTGCAATCCTCCTCGGGAGGCTCTACCAGTTCGGTTTTGATGGTCCCTTCTTTTGCAGATCCCAAGACTTTGGCATCACAGTTTTCTTTCAACTTTGCCTCCTCCTTGATCTCCTCCGTCTCTTCAACTTTCCCCAGTTTGACTTCCCCTACACTTTTCACACTGCTACTATATTCATCTTTGCCGCTGAGACGGTTTGTAAGCGTTTTAGGCTCTCGTCTTTTTTTTTTGTGGCTACTTCCCATAAAGAGCAATGGGTTCTCTGGTTCACGCTCCTCCGCTTTCACTTGTAACCCTTTCTGGTGCCCATTTTCTTCCTCCTCTTCCTGCTTTTCACAGGCTCCAGTTTCCGTCCCAAGGACAGGCTGGGAAAGCTGCCTGCCAAGATAAATCTGCTCTTCCAAAACATGTTGTTGCTCTTTAAAGGTCCCCCCTTCCCCAGGCTGTGGAAGTTTGTGTTCCTTGTGCAAAACACTTTGTTTGGGAGAGAGGGGGTGCAAGAGATGGTGCTGGGGAGTCTGTTTGGGAGGGAACAGCAGAAGGTGCGGGTCCCTGCCCCCCTGTCCTGGCAAAGGGTGCAGGAGAAGATGGTCCATGCAGGCAGTGCTCTGCCAAGCCGTGGAATGCAGGAGCCGGTGCTGCTCTCTTGGGGCTTCCTCCTGCGCCCCTTTCTCCATGCCGCAGCCCGCCCTTGATAATAGGATTGTTACGGGATTGTGAGCTCAGCTCTGTCCTCTGTTACCGCCCGTTTGTTTGCTGCGGTTGGCTTGCAAACGTTCTCCGCTCCCCCTCCCACCCCCAACTCCAAGGTGCACGCGCCCGCTCTCGACCCCGCCCTCTGGCTCGCGCGGGCCTCGCGCCTGCCGCACGTCGGCCAGAAATGGCAATTTGTGGGGCTCCACGTGCCTCCTCACTTTTCCCTCCTTGGACTGTTGCCTGGAGGTTGCCATGGCTACCCTGGGCGCCACGTAACAATGAGGTCGCCCTTGGATACCGAGGGGAGGAACAGGCGCACTGACCCTACGTCGCTGGTGCCGCCTTTTTTTTCTTTTTCTTTTTGCGGAGGGATGAGTTTTGCCTCGCCCCCTTTTGCCACCGACCGAAAGATGGTTTGCGATATTTTTTTTGAAAAAAAACCCGTATGTGCTCCTTTCTCCTCATCCCACTGAGGAACCCACAAGTCTACGCACATGGTGGTGGTGGTGCCCCCTCCCCTCCACCACCATGAGGGGACTCGCGAACCGAGAAGGCGGATCTCAACCTCAGGTCTTTCTGCATTTACTCGGACGCCTCTACGTAGGCCTGGAAGAGGCAGAAGGGCCGGTAGTGATTCCGGCCGATCTTGCGGTATCATAGAGAGGCACCGACTCTTCCGGTGTCGCCCAGCACTCCTTCCGGCAATGCTGCCTCAGCCTCGTCTTGGCGGCGCCTTCGCTGCTATCGCTTTGGGCCTTAGATCAAGGTTTCGTTGTTACGTCCGAGCCGCCATGGCGAAGAGCAAGTTCGAATACGTCCGGGCTTTCGAAGCGGAGGATAAATGTTTGCCCAACTGCTGGATCGTAGTACGGTTGGACGGACGCTGCTTTCACCGGTAAAGACACGCTTCAACCATTGGCGGCAGCGTGTGGAGTTAACAGGCTTGGTTGCCCGGCGACCGTCCGACCAATAGGAACGAGGGTCGGCGGCGCCAGTTCAAAGTGAAATCTCTTTCGCTCTGTGGCCGTTTGGCTTCCCCGACTTCACTGGGATACCTTTTCCCAGCCATCGGCAGCTACCGGATATTGGACTTTTGTTCCCAGAATTCATCAGTTCATACGGGCATTGTTAGGGATTCTGGGAATTGAAGTTTACACATTTGAAAGTTGCCATGTTTGGTGAATGCTGCAAATTTGGGGGTACTGTGTGCTTGCTTGCATGTATGTTTACTTCCATAATTGATCTTTGGTAACCGGTTTTATTGGACATAGAAGCATGAGTCAAATCTTAACAGATATTCTTTTTAATTGCATTCGTAATTTTGGGAAGGATCCTTGTACCCATCAAAACATCAGATGCCATTATCCAGAGCTCAAAAGAACATTAGCATCCAAAGTTGAATGCGGTTGACCTCTTGTAAGCTATTTTATATTCAGGGCTCATATTCTGCACATGTCTAGTTTTAGAATTTTAAAGTTTACTTTCCTAATAATTTCTCACTTTTTAATTGATATATCTTATTGGCAAAATACTACTCTTATAAAATGACATTGATTTAGCTTTTTAATAACTACCTTCTATCACTTTATAATGACAGACGGAATTCTGCCATAATTTGGAAGAACTATCAGTGGTTTATTTAAAAAATAATATATTGCATTTGTACACATGGCATGCATTCATGATGCTCCAAAAGTTCTTTGGGAAAGCTCTGATTTTACTAGTTTCCAGGAGGTCATTAAGTTGGATGTTGACATGATTAAGAGGAGGTGTGCTTATAATATAGAGGCTTCAATTGAAAAATATTGTCTTCAAGCACCTGCTCTTTTAACTTCTTAAGAATATAGGAGTTTATGAGTGAAGCTGGCACTTTGAATTGCACTCAAAAACCTATGGGCAACCAATGCAGGACCCACAGTATGTTACATAGTTGTTGTGATTTTCATTTTCCAGTGAGTAGGCTACTACATTTTTCACCAACTTCAAGATACTTTCAAAAGCAGCCCCATGTAAAACACACTGCAATGACTGTTACTAAGGTCTATTGCTCCAGATACGGCTGCAACTAAGTGGGCAAAGCCCCTATCATAGCCTCTACCAAAACTTCAGTATCTGTAACACAGGAGAATTATTTAAACAGATACGACAAATCAAGTGTTTTTAATTATTTGCTTTTCATTTTGAAGCTTTGCTGAGCAGCATGATTTTAAGAAACCTAATGATGATTGTGCTCTTAATTTGATGAACAAGTGCGCCCAAGCAGTCATGGACGAGATGGAGGAAATTGTCATTGCTTATGGACAAAGTGATGAATACAGCTTTGTTTTCAAAAAGAAAACCAACTTGTTTAAGAGAAGGGCAAGGTAGTTACTTTACAGTTTTTCCCCTCCCAATATATATTAAGACACCCTTTCCAAAATAAGCTTTAATATAACAATTTGATTACTTTTGATTTTATGATACTAGCAGCTTTACCATATATCTCCATTCTTAGAAACATCAATACACGTAGTGAGAAAGGGACATATACACATCTTTGCATATGTATATTAGCACATTGATGGATAAATGGCCATTAAATGTTACCAGCAAGGTATTTCTAACTTTCATTCACATATTTCACTCTTAAAAGTGATTTAACTGTAAGAAATCTCACAAAAATAGGTGATGGCCTCATAATATGCTTGTTCATTTCATATTCTTGTTTAATAAGATACAGAATTGTTTAACATTAATTTTTCAGTTGCACAGAGATTGTGTAATATTGGATTATAGTTTATTTAGCACATGAAGGCCTTATAGCAATGTGAGCTGCTGTATTACTTTCAGTTTGTAAGTTAAGCCTTGTGGTATACCAAACATTATTTCTGAAGCACTTTAATTGACAACAAATTGTTCAATTCATTTATAGGAAAATGCAGAAAGATATTAAATCAGTTTAATACAATAGACTAAAACATTTTAAAAGATGCTTTCTATATAATTCATAAATAAGAATTTTATTTTACATTATTATGAGAGGTTAACTGTGATAGAATCATTAGATACTAACAGTCAATCTTGCCTAACATAAAATATATACATGACAAAATTAAACACGTTGGATCTGCACTTTATACTTAACATGTACTTTGGGATTACTAGACCTAGTCATACTCTTTTTCTAGAGAAATCTTACATGTTTTGGAATTATGCTGTCAACATTTTGGATTCATAAACTATGAGAATAAATTATAAATTTAAGTTACAAATAATTTATAAATTTTCGGAAAGAATTCCTAAAATCATGAACAAGACAGCGTTCTTGTATTTATATAGGCTAATTAACTCTTGTGTTGGTTATATTAAAAAGTTATGTTTTCTCTCCCTTTTTTTCTCACAAGTAAATTAATGACTCTGGTGGTCGCCAAGTTTGCATCCAGCTATGTTTTCTATTGGAAGGATTATTTTAAGGACAAGCCCCTTCTATATCCACCAGGATTTGATGGGCGTGTTGTGTTGTATCCCAGTGACCAAAATCTAAAAGATTATCTCAGTTGGCGACAAGCTGATTGTAAGTATTGCAGGAGTGAGATGGAGGTTATAGAATGATAATTTTTAAGAATATATATTTAATCCCATTGTCTGCTTTAAAAAAAACATTAAAAGTACCTGATTTTATTCACTTGAGTTATCACAACTTTAGAGATAAAAAGTAGGGCGGGAGGGGTGCATCTTCCTTATAGTATTTAAGTATTTTCTCAAAATTGTATTCTTACTTAGAAATAAGTAAAGAGAATGGGATTGTGGAATATTCCACATGGTGAGGCAAACGCTATCTGCAGAAGTCATATTTTCCACAACAAAAATGCAGCTGCCCTATTAATCAATTATTCTATCAAATAGGATTCAGATGCTGCCTTATTATTCAGGTCAACAAGTACAAAGATATTAATATTGCTGGACATTCAAGATTATCAGTGATGTCTTCTATTTCCCTCCATTGCATCTAGCAATGGATGAGATGAAATTTCTAGTTATTGAATCCTTACTAGATGGATTGCTGAATAAATTGAAGAAAGCAACAAACCTGCACAATGTAGGAATTTATTATAAAAATACATTTTAAGAAATTATGATGTTATTGTATTAGGTTACATACAAATAAAATAGTTGTAGTAATAATTATATCACCACTTCTGAAACAAATCTTATAGTAAATATTGCTGTCTTCTCTAATGATGATGTTTTCACTTGATATCACTATAGGTCATATCAATAACCTCTATAATACGGTATTTTGGACTCTTGTGCAGAAAAGTGACCTGACACCAGTACAAGCCCAAGAGAGACTTAAGGTTTGAAACATTATTCCAAATATTTTAGCCTAAAGAGCACATTGTACCTAGCTTGTGTTATTTCCAGAAGCATATCTAATGTTCAGATGTATCTGTGCATTTGTGTTGTATTCCAAGTTTTATTTTACATTTGCTGTTTTTGCTGGAATGCTTGTTTA
The DNA here is from genome assembly GCA_036250565.1 of Sibynophis collaris. NCBI lineage: Eukaryota > Metazoa > Chordata > Lepidosauria > Squamata > Sibynophiidae > Sibynophis > Sibynophis collaris. Next base: position 6,040 of record JANHFK010009863.1, on the reverse strand, counting down.
CATGGATTGGATTTGGTTTCTGGTAGGAAGGTTATATACCTACAAAGAACTGGCTATTATTTAGAAAAGATGTAAGTATAGCAACTGATCAACTTCAGATAAAACGAAATAAAAAAGAGAAAGAGTTCATTTATTTATTTAGCATGACATATCATAGCATGACATATATTAGCAGTATAAATTAACATTAAATTGAATTAATTAAAAGAAAAAGACTAAAAAGTTCCCTTTTTAATCTGGCTAATGCTAGTTGGCAGGACTTAAAACGTAGTAATTGTTTGTCAGGGAATCATCTACCTTGGGATTTTTTATCTAAATTATTACTTGGTTTAGTAGTTAAGGGACCAATCTAGAAAGCAGGAAACCATAAATTCAAATCCTGCCCTGGAAAATCAGCTGGATGATATTGGGCTAGTCACTCTCTCTCAGTCCAACTCACTTCACAGAGTTGTTGTGGGGAAAGTAGGAGGATGAAGGTGTGTTGGATATATTTCCCATCTTGGGTTATTTGTAAAATAAAGGTAGGAAATAAATGAAAATAAATAGAGTTGCAGGAGAACAATGATGACACAAAGCTCAATTCCTCTAGAAAAATGGTGTATGGTGTTTGTAAGCTGTAATTGGATTCGTTTTCTTCTGACTTTTCTCATTTTTAAGACCTTGAAATGTTATAAGAAATGTAGTATGTACTACATATTTTCATTGCTCAACTTTAGCTCTATCATTCAGGAAGGTTTGATTACTGATCAGCTTTAGTTTCCTAAAGTTCATTGCCCATGTGCGGAAGTTAGTGGGATGTAGCATAGATTAGACACTTGAATGGGATCAATCATCCATCTACTATTGATAATCTTGGCAAGGAGGTAAAAATAGTATTTTTCAAGACATTTTCTTTGCCATCATCCTTATCTTGTACCTCTATGCACAAGCATATTCATGGACAATTCTTTTTCTCTTCATAATATCAGGTTTGGATCTAAAATGGGGATCTGATAACTTGATTGTGTGTGTGTGAACTATGTGAGTGTTTCAAGAGTGTAATAGCCCCAAAATTCCCAATCTACCTTCCAGCCACAGAGTTAGGGAAATATAGTGATTTCTCTGTGTGCTACTGGAGATTTAACTCTGGCCATGTTATGTTTATCAGAATTACAAGTAAACGAAAATATCGACCTCTAGATCAGGGCAAAAAAACAATATATGTCATAGTGACATATAAGTATAAATAACTATTAAGAGAAGCTATTTTTTGCTGTTTGGCAAATAATATTCTCTCCCAATTGCAGAAAGTTTACAAGCTGAAAATAAATGTTTGTGTATGCACTTACACCATGAGTTGAGTCCACAGAAGAAACTGATACTGGTTTTGCAAATGTTTGTTATAGAATAAAAATATTAAATTTTTCAATACTTAATTTGCCTTCTTCAATCTGGTACCCTTTTGATGTGTTAGATCTCAGTATTATATTGCATGCAGTCAGGGAGTTCTGATACTTATAGTATAAGCACATTTGTAGGCCACCAAATTGGGAGAAAGGTATATTACATTATTTCACCAATCTTTTGCCTGCTAATAATAATGATGGATGTGGCATCTTAGTCACCTGTTAAAAAATGAAGCTAGTAGCTATGAAACAGTGCTTCCATATTTTCTTTCTGGGGCGAGTGAAATGAAGAGCAACATTCATTTATTACCATTGAAATTATTAGAGTTCTCCAGGTTCATATGAAATGTTTTTTTTTCCCCTTTAGGGAACCCTTGCAAATGACAAGAATGAGATTTTATTTTCTGAATTCAACATTAACTACAACAAAGAACCTGAAATATATAGGAAAGGAACTATTTTAATATGGAAAAAGGTAAGTCCTACTCTTGTTTGTCTTAAAATATGCAGCAAGCATATTTTAAGTAAGTAATTATGCAAAATATTTTAAGATAATAAAGTGATTTTTTTTACAAAGCCCATTTGTGCTGAATTACCAGAGACATCTGTCTCATCAGTTGATTATGCTTTTGTTGTATGATGAAGTTACTGCAGGAATTATTCCTGTATTAGACAATCAGAAGCATTGTTTTCATCATCAGCCATTCAGTCGTGTCCGACCTTAAGCAACTCTATGGATCAGCACTGTCCATGTCCTCTGTCTTGCACTGGCTCCTTCATATCCCCCATGGCCATCCTGGTGACATCCATTATATGTCCAGCCACCGGGTACTGAGGACCAGAAGCAAAATAGTGGTAATTCCGGTTTGAGGTTTAGTTAAAGCTGGATCCTCACATATTAACTAACCCTGCTATTGAAGGTGGAAAACTTTTGGCTTATGAAGTCTCTATCCAGATTATTTGTTCATACATAAAATCAAATCATGTTCTTATCTCAACTGTTGAGTCCTTTCAAAAATAGTTGTAAAGTAGAATATTGTATTAAATTTAATCTAGCCAAAATATTAGACATTACATTTCACTAAATATCACTTTAGTGTTCAGTGAAATAAAGTTAAAAAAAAGAGGCAGACTTTATCAAGTATAGTCGTACTGAACATTTACACTGGAATACCATTATGCTGTTCATATTTTGTGACATTATACTGATTTTATTTATTAAATTTATATGCCATCAATCTTACTCTTACAGTGACTCTGGGAGACTTACAGAATGATAAAAAGGTATAAAAAGACAATATGAAATTATTAAGATTAAATATTAAACTAAAAATCAAGGTGATAGGTGAATATGGGGGTAGAAATATTTTCTTTACCCACTCAGTGGCCTCAGCATAGGGTGCCCCTATCAGTGCCCCAGGCCAGTTGGCAGAGCCAGGTTTGAGGCCAAGAATGTGGGGATCAATCTCAAATCTAGTGGGAGAATATTCCAAAAGGCAGGGATCACAGAAGAAAAGGCTCTTTTCCTGCAGCCTACCAATTGAAAATCTTTGGCAGATGGGATCTGGAGTATGACTTCTGCTGGAGTGAGTGGGATGAGCCTGTCCATTGGGATCAACGGCTCCTTAGATACTCTGGACCCAGGGTTTAAAGGTAATGACCAACATCCTGAATTGGACCAGGAACTGATGTTGGGTGTGCTCTCAGTACTATTCCCAAAAGTTATTTTTTCATTATTATATCTTTTCAACACTTAAGTGTTCTATTGATAATATGCCACCTTAATTCAGCTTTCCTTCTTTAGCTCACCTTTTGATCATGAAAGATCACTATTTACAGTCATCTTTCTATGTACTGCCAGTGTAAAATACCAACAAAGCTTGAGTGCTTCTAGATGTTTGTATTTATACTTGAACATTTTGTGTATCAGCTACCATTATTTATATACCCTATTTATTTAGCCAAATCCAGGGCTTTGGCAGGGGAAAGTGAGATCCCTTACTTCATCATGATTCCCATTTTTCATCTATTTTTTTTAATGCTTTGTATGTTCTAATGGACAGGTAGTCTTGACTTACGACCACAGTTGGGACCAGAATCTCAGTTTTGAGCAAAGTGATCATTAAGTGAGATGCCCATGTGAACGCTTTGTTCAATGACCACAATCGCAGTACTCATGGTTGTGATCGCTAAGCGATCTCCTGGGTCATTAAGCTGAGTAAGATTGCTGTCTGCTGAGTTTAGCTCTTCTGCAGCTCTTCAGAGGACGACTCCTCCCCTCTGCATGGAGAGGGCTACTGAAACAACTCACTTGGGACCTGACCTCCATTTCTGCACCCCTTTGGAGAAGTTCCCTTCCCTTCCATATGGCAAGAGGCTAGGGAATGTTCCAAGTACCTGTTTGTCTTCAATCAGATCTTCCTATCTGAACATAGCATACGGATAGTCTTGATTTGCGACCAGTTGTGCCCAAATTTGTACTCTAATAAAGTATACAAATCAGCAAACTATATTACAAAGTCATGGTATGGCTTTTGAATCCCCCCCACAAGCCAAAAGTAAGCAAACTTACTTTATGTCTTCATGAAAGCCAAGCAATGCTTTTTTTCCTTTTTTTTCCTGCCCTATATTTTGCAGCCAGGCGCTATAAGATGAAAACATAATGACACTCAGCATCCTTGGCATTCAAGATGTGATTCTTTTACTTTCATAGGAATTAATTCATTAGAACATGTTAAGCTTTTCTGAAGATTAAACATTTTTATTTCCCTTCTGCTCCTATTGGAAATTATGTCATTAATGACAGGGGTGAAATCCAGGGGTGAAATCCAGCAGGTTCTGACAGGTTCTGGAGAACCGGTAGCGGAAATTTCGAGCAGTTGGGAGAACCGGTAGCGGAAATTTTGAGTAGTTTGGAGAACCGGTAAATATCACCTCTGGCTGGCCCCAGAGTAGAGTGGGAATGGAGATTTTGCAGTATCCTTCCCCTGACATGCCCACCAAGCCACGCCCACCAAGCCACACCACGCCCACAGAACCAGTAGTAAAAAAAATTGGATTTCACCACTGGACCACATGGTTTGAGATCCTGGGCAAAAAGAGCACATGGAGTGGAGAAAGGGATATATTTAAATACTTGGGCCCTGCTTTAGAGTTTCCTGTTCCTGTAGAAGGAATGTATCCCATTGGCTGTCAGACTCCCAGGGGGCGGAGGTCTTAGCTAACTCTGTAGGATGTCTGTGTCCCAGGCTTGGTTGAGCCTTGGTAGGTGATGTAAACTTCCCAGGTGCCATGGGGTGAGATGGTTAGAGATCTAATACTATCATGTTCTGAGGGCCATGTCTCAATCCCATCACCCTGGAGTTGAAGAGCTGCAGGGAGCTGCTTTGTCTTTAAAAACATGCTTCTTCTTTTCTCATCCAGGGAAATATAATATTCTGACCCTTTAATATTTCCTAGAATATTTCATTTTTCCAGGATGGAAAGAAATGGGTGCTAACTTCCTACACATCCTACACATTTTTTCTTCTAGAGTTCAAGGCCCTCCTTTGTTTTCCCGATAGCAATCCAAATGCTGAGGAATTAAATTGGGGCTCTGTAGTCCCACCCCAGCATTTTAAGCCTACTGTTTCTCAGCCGGTTTATATGGAGGTGTTTGGTCATTGTTGTATTCACAAAGGAGTCTTGTGAAGTTGATTGGGATAAGAGATACTAAATGGCCCAAATTCAATCATGTGCATTTTGAAATTAGTCTCCAGAACCCTGGCTTAGGTCTTGAACTACAACAGATATCTCTATACTTGGTAACATTAAGGCTTGTGGACTTCAACTCCCAGAATTTCCCAGCTAGCATGGCTGACTGGGGAATTCTGGGAATTGAAGTCCAGAAGTTTGGAGACTCCTGAATTACATTATGTTTGCATTCTCATAATAGGCTGGACCCAAATACAACATGAACACTTTACTCCCCGATTAACCTGAAATGTTGGACTACACACCAATTTCAGTGCCTTCTCTCTAAGGCAGGGGTGTCAAACTGGATTTCTTTGAGAGCCGGATCAGCATTGTAGTTCACCTCCGTGGGCCAGCCGGGGGGGCCTCCTGCAACACTGGGCCAGCCAACATGGTGCGGGGGGCGGGCACATGGCCCCCTGCACAATTTTGGCCTGGATGGCCTCCTGTAGTACTTTGCAAGCCCAAACCCCTGTGCCCCAATTTGGCCGGCAGAGTGCTGCAAGAGGCCATCCAGCCCAAAAATGGGGTGCAGGGGCCCCGTGCGTGCCCCCCACACTCCGTTTTGGCTGCCAGAGGCACTGCAGGCCAGTCCTTTGCTATTTCTAGGCTGGCCATGTGGGCCAGATTTAAGCACCCTGTGGGGCCCTCGGGCCTTGAATTTGACATCCATGCTCTAAGGTCATGATGGTGAACCTATGGCATGGAGCCATATCCATGGGCACGTGAGCATTGCCCTCGCTCAGCTCCAGCGTGCATGTGTGTGCCGGCCAACTGATTTTCGGCCCTTCTGGGCCCACCTGAAGTCGGGAAACTGGCTTTTTCCAACCTCTGGAGGGCCTCCGGGGGTGTATGGAAGGCCGTTTTTGCCCTCCCCAGGCTCCTAGAAAGCCTCTGGAGCCTGGGGAGGGCAAAAAACGGGC
>JANHFK010009862.1:16449-26854 GCA_036250565.1 Sibynophis collaris | reverse complement strand
CGCTCCCCCTGCTTTTGGCATGCAATGGCAAAACTGTTACCCATCACTGCTTATAAATAAATAAACATTTTGCCCACTTAAACTTTTTATGTTTAGGAATCAGTTCAATAATGTACATTTTAGGTAACAACTGTGAACATCAACTTTATTGTTGCTGCATATATCACTGTGGAAGAATTGCATTATTTAAGAGCAATTTTAGTGTTTTAACAAGAATCAATGTGTACAGAGAGAGAACCGAGACACGTAGCATTGTAATTCAGAAAGTTATGAGTTGAAATAGAAAAAAATAAAATAAAACCTTGGCTTTAGAGTGCATTAAAAAAGTAAATTAAAGCAACACGAACAAAACTTATTGTGAATATTTGGAGTAACTAGGTTATTGAGAGTTGATTAAGAAGGAAATTTAAATGCTGTGAGTGGATTAAAAGAAAATATCCAAGAACATAGAGCAAAGGAATACTTTCCAATACTAAGAACAAATACTTGGGCAAGTTTTATCACTTTAGATGAATAGCGTGATTTTATGCCTTACTACTCAGAAGTAAATGTCATGAAGTAAATTGAGTACACCAAAATATGTGTGCATAGATTTTTAGCCATCCTAGAGAAAAACTTTAAAGGCCTAGCTATGGAATTGCCAAGTGAAAACAGAAATAACCACAAATAAATAAACAAATCTATCCACCAATTTGAGGGCATTCTGGAGAGCTTGAAGGGAGGGGGGATTGAAAGGGGGAAACTAGGCCAAGTTAGCTCACAAAGACATAGTCCCATCCTAATACCTACTTTCCCAAATGAGAAATTGGGTGGGGAAAAATATTGCCCCATTATTCCTAGAAATGTCACTACATGCTCCTTATAGATATTTTTGTTATATCCATAAAAACATGGATAATCACTTGGGGGGCCTCAGAATATTATTATTTATTATTATTTAGCTATAAGGACACATCATAGCATACAAAGAATTTGAACATAAAAATTCACACGTAAATTACCAAAGATACAAACTCAGCTCATAAGTCCTTATTACCCTTACTATTTTACCCAACCAGATCTATATATATGTCTCTCAATTGCATTATTATATTAAAAAAAGAGGACACTTCATATGCAATATTTGAATTCACATAATCATGTTCTAAGATATGTGTCACAAGGGACCATATCTCCAGGACAATTCGCTGCAGCCAATTTCCAATAGCAAACTTACTGGGGCCAAATTGCTGTGAGATAACTTAGCATAACCAACTAGCCAAGGGACAATTAGCCACAGGACAAGAATTAGACTAATATCAGAAAAAATGGTGGAATAGAATAATTAAAGAAAGGATGCTAAAGGAGGGACAAATGTGAATGTCAACAATTAAAATATTTTTAAAACTAAATTGAATTATTGAATTGCCCTGTGGTGAGTTGGCTGACACAAGTTGTCCTGTGGCAATTTGGCTGCTGAGAATTCTCCCATTCTGATTTATCTTACACATTACATAATAAGATAATGATCTAATTCTGTGATATACTACTGGCACTTAGATAATATATTTGCTTTATCTTCAGTGTCTCGTACACCACAAAAATAAATGTACATTCATGATAGTAGTCTCAATTAACCCTTTCCTATTTAACTGTTGTACCTAGTTGCTAAAATCTTTTAGGAGAATAAACGCTCTTCTAAAATACTTGGACATTTTGGTAATTTGAAAATTACTTTTTGTAACTGTTCATTCATCTTAGCACACCTTAACCCTAACCCTTACTGAGCATAGCTTGGGCTTCTGTAAGATGCAGGCAAAGATTTTTTTAAGTATGTTGTCCAGATACTCAGCTACTAATGCATTGTGTAATTTGTACTGTCCAGGAGGAATCCAACTGAAGCTTGTTCTATAAAACACTCCTGGGAATCAAACTATTTCCATCGAAGTAATTTCTTTTTCGTTTTGTCTTAACATAGCATTTTAATAAGAATGTACCATTATACTCTATTTCCATATCACTATTTGTCTACATTACTTTCACGTTTATATTCTGACCTTTGCTGTTCAAGTGGAAGATAAAAAATTTAAGCAAATAAATATAAAGTTCAAAAGATAAAAAGATAAGGAGAAACATTTTAAGAACAGCAATCAAAGAATTACAGAGCAGGTTATAAATTTGCTTTGGACAATTGTGGTGGACAGAGTTATGAAATAAGAATTGACTTTCATATTTAGTACAGGTTTATGCTACAATAATACTTTCTAACATTTCTAGGCTGCTTTGAGGAGTTTGTTCCACACTTTAACACAGTACCAAAAACTGCTTTGGGATTTCTCAAAAGTCTCCTTCACCCCATGAAGGATTTTTTTTTACCTCATTCTCAGGAGTCGTTTGAATTTCTCTCACTGGTACTTTCAGCTTATTTTCTTTTTGAAAGTGCCAGACAGTAGCATTGTAGCTGCTATTGTCTATTATACACACTGATGCTTCTGGATGTCCCCAGTTTTCAATCTAGCAAAAAATAGGGGGGAAAAACCCAATGAAAAATATTCCTTCATGCTGATTTTACTGAGATTTTAGCTGAATTTTGGAAAGCCTAAGAACCTAGTGAGAAAGTTGAGCAAAGGAAGTCAGGACAGATTCTTCACCTTCACATAACTACAAAAACGGACTAGTTCAAAGAGAAACGGAAGAATTTCTGAAACAAATGCTCTTGCATTAAACCGTATGAGAATTGGGAGAAAATAATCCATGGGGTGCAGAAGACCATGCAGCCATCTCTCTTGGCTTTGCTGTGTCCATTATATTCTCCATAGCTCAGCTTCCTTGCTATCAATATATTGAAGGGGAAGCTGTAGTCAGATAACAGTGTCTTTGTACACAAGGAAAATGTGGAAAATGTTCCTGCAGGTGTCCTTCAAGAGGGGCAAAGAATGGGACCCTCTTGTAGTAGTAATGATGATAGTGAAGGCACAAGCAAGCCTTAATTTCATGAAGAAATAATGGGACTGTATTGTAGCCCTCTCACTCGTTAGAAGTAAAGAAAATAGCCCTTAATCTTGTAATTACCACTCCACGTTTTAAATCATGGATAGACAACTTGGACCTGCTCTTTAAAATTACTCAGAAATTACAGTTGAATCAAAATCCTATGCCCTGCATTCTTTATACCTTTTATTACTCAGAAAAAAAAGCTCTTTGTGGCTTGGCAGACTGATACTTCAACCAGTACCAGATCAGCTAATTAGAGCAAACAGGAAAAACTGTTTCTGATCACATATTTTTGGGAGATTTGGGGCTTGAGGTGAGAAGGTGCTATTTTTCAGGACTGTCCCTGTGAAACAGCTGTTGTGTCCCGACACTGCCATGGCAACGGAGATGACGACCCTCTATTGGCCAAAACGCGAGCTCCTTTTGGGTGGAGAATTGCTGTTATTTCATTGGTTAAAGGTGTCTGACAGCTTAAGTATAAATAGCTGTCAGATGCAGCTAAAGTGGCTTCACTGTTGGGTTTGTTAGCTGTTAGAATAAACAACTTGTTGTAAGCCTCCATGTTGCCTCAGTCATTGACCCCCTCAGTCTCTATACAGAGCAACAGCCTTCCTGTAGAGATTAGACTAGCCCCCTCTTTATTATTATTAAAGACTAACTCATTTCAGAGATCCTGATTTATCGTTTTATGACGCCATTTTTAAACATTATTGTATTCATATCTATGGTACTTATTTTGATTGCTTTAGGAGTTTTATACTATGGATATTTCAATTGGTTTATATTCCTTGTATGTTGCTGACCGTCTTTAATTGTAGTGACATAGAAATGTGAAAGAAATAATGTTTGGCAGGGAGCTATAATTCCCACCTACCCCTTTTTTTAATGTCTAAGGGCCACAGGGAATGGAGAAAAAAATGACTCCTTTTCTCATTTTGGGTGGAGGATTTTTTTTAAAAGACAAAATATGTGTGTAAAGACAAGGAGAGACTATTAAAATTTCAATCCTTCAGATCCATGTCTGAACAGCTATAAACAGTAATGTTGCAACACTACCTATTTAGAGCTTAGACTATCATTTTGATCATTCCAGTCCCTTCATGACCTGAATGCAAAAACGAGAGCTCTGGTTGCTGTGATTTATTCAGAATTGAAATGGATATGTATTATGATTATCTACTAATTATTAACAGTGAGAAAAGAAATGGCTAAATATAACCGACTTTCTCTGGTTTCCTTGGCAAACTCATCTGCCAAGGTTTAATTCAGGAATCCATGAACACACTTCTGGAAATCAAGCTCCATCAAGATCAAATACAATCAGAGTAAATGTAAGTTTTAATCTCATCTTATTGGTCACACTCTCTTGGCAATTGGTCACACTCTCTTTGTAAAAATCCCTTTGACTGTAGATGGGATTTAAACAGATGATCTGTATGGAGCCTTGTTTCCTAAGGCAATCTATAACCTTGAAATATTGTCCAGTCAGCCCTGTGACTTCAGTTATTGTTTTAGGATTTTATTTCTTACTTCACATTTTCCTTTTTTTAAAAAAACAACAAAAATTTAATTGCAAAAATAAAAACAAACGCAAACTAAATTCTGAGAGATAGATGAAGAAATAATATAAAGTACAGGTAATCCTTGATTTACAACAGTTATTGAGTGACCTTTCAAAGTTACAATGGTACTAAAAAAGGAATTTATGACTGTTTTTCACAGTTACGATCTTTCCAGCATCCTCATGATCATGTGATCAAAATTCAGCTGCTTGGCAACTGGTTCACATTTATGACCATTGCTGTGTTTCAAGATCATGTGATCACTTTTTTGGGACCTTCTCACAAGCAAAGCAAATGGGGAAGACAGACTCACTTAACAACCACTGCAGTAACTTATCCACTGCAGTGATTCACTTAACAACTAAACCAAGAAAGGTCATAAAATGGGGTAAAATTCACTTATCACATATCTCACTTAACAACATACATTTTTGGCTCAATTGTGGTCATAAGTCGAGGAGTACCTGTACAAAGAAAGAAAAAGAAAAAAGAAGATAAAGGAAAAGCAAAGAAATATTTAAAGAAGTGACTTCTTATCGTCATCCCAATAGAGATAAGTCAAGATAAAATAAGATAAGATATAATATGGTATAAGATATACTATGATATAAGATATAAGATAGATATCAGATAAGATAGATATAAGATAACTTTTATTCTCTCTTTTCTATTTACACAATGACACACTTTAAAATGAAACCCTGAAGCTAACTCTCAAAAGAAGAAAATAGACACACACAATCACAGTCCATTATGAATACATATTAAATAAGTTTAATAACTCTTCATCCCCTATAAATTTACAAATATATCTTCTTCCCATAACCCCTCATTTATCTAAGTGCAAATCCATAATTATATCACATTTCAAGAGCATGATCACTCTGGTTCTGCTTCCAGTTATTTATAATTTTAAATAATCAAATGTAGGGTTTTAGTTTCCAAGAAACCAAGTTAAGTTGGACAGTAGGTAATGAGGAACAACGCTACATAAACGGAGATGATGAAGGGAAATAAAGGAATCCTGAAATGTGCAGCCATTTGATAAGTTATCACTTGCCAAAAAACAAATGAAGAGGCTTTTTTATTTAGCAAAGATGTTGCTAGGTGATTCAGAACAGATTTTCCTATCTCAATTGCCACACTGGAGTTACTGTTCTGACTCTAGCTACTTAATTCTGGCATTGAACATGGCACACCATATCAAATTTGTTTTAGTAACAATAACTCCATGAAAACAAAGCACCACTCCTAGAAGCTGATAACTGAGTTGAAAATTGTAAGAAATAAACTCTATAAATCAAAGTTTTATAATTACTTTATGTGACATTATTAGGGCTATCATACCTGAACTATAAAAATCAAAACAACCATTATACGGAAGAAACAAAAAAGAGAAAAAAATCTTTTGCTCCAATTTAGACATCATTCTTGCAGTTGATATAGTGAACAAAGAATCTTTAAACTGGGGCCTCCAGTGCCTAATCATTTTACCAATTTAATTCTACAGCTGTTAATTACTGAAACATTCATTTGGGCCAGCTCTTAATGCTCATGGGGATCCCAATCCATTCTAGGGCTAGGGTTTTGAATGTGTGAATCAGAACACATACTTGAAAAAACTGAGTATATTGAAGATATCAAGAGAAGCCGATATAAGTAAAGTCTATTTATATAATACTAGCTGATGACCTGGTGCTGCCCAAGTATTTTTTCATCTTAAACCTGCCCGCCTCCCATGCATATGCACAGTTTTGGGCCTAGTAGGCCTCCCTGCAGCCTCCTGTGAGCCAAAACAGGCCACTTCTTGCATCCTGTTTTTGGCCTAGTACGCCTCCCTGCATCCAAAAGGGCCACAGGAGGGCTTGTGCGAAATCTCCCTGTGCTCCCTCTGCCCCCGGACATGTACAGCAGAGACCCGAATATCAGCTGGCTGGCAGGAGGTGTATGCATGCGCAGTGGAGCTGAGCTTGGCTCTGTGTGACACCTGCGTGCCAGGACACACACATACCCCAAGGGGTGTTAGTGGTGTCTTACCCCCACAGTGTTTGTCTCCAGAGAGTAAGTCATCTGTGTACCAAGTTTGGTTTAAATTGCTCAAGGCATGACAGAGTTATGCTTGAACAAACAAACATACATATATACATCCTTTTTTATATATAGATTATTATTAAGATGATGATGATGATGAGTAGGACGTTTCACTTCTCCAATTTCTTGTTTTCTCTCCTTCTTCTGGCCACAGATCTCTCTTTTTAACAACAAAGTTTCTTTTTAACCCATAGATTTTCTACAAACCTCCCAAAACAGCTCATTTCTCATCACCATAATATCCAACTCTTACTTTAGGATGAGCTGTTGGCCAGATAACACTTTGAGTCCTTCTTAAGACAAATGGATCTTAATTTGCCTCATTGTGGTTTTTCCTTTCCAGCATTTGACAAAAAACAGAGTTTTACTCCAGTAGAGGATTTGGAACATAGATCATTAAACTGGTAGACACAGAGTATGTAATTTGCATCTAGGTTAATAAATATCCTTCTTTGGTTGAGTTCCAGATATTTTTTAATACTTCACACATCTCACACAGAAGACTTTTCAGCTTGGACTGAATCAGAGAGTTACTTATTTATTCAAGGCAAACTACTTGTATATAAACAGAGAACAAACCTCACTCCCTTTTAGAACTGATGATGTTACCTAGTATGTTATGAAATGTCTGCAAGAAAGCAACCAAGCTCTATGAGCACCAAACACCCCTCAAAATTATTGTTATAGGTAATGGAGCTATGCAGTGTTATCAGTTAATTAAAGCAGGATTTTGAGTATGGATTGGTGTGCATATTGTATCTGTTAGGAACCCACAATTATGATTAGGGTGACAACTGGCAAATAAACCAGCATCTTCTATGAAAAGGATATCTAGATGTTCTAATTCTCATGTATTGTTAGAGAGTTCATTTTACATCAAATGAAGGACAAAACCTATAAGCTAATGATTAAAACTCTTAATTGTTTTTGTGAACAAGGATGATTGGCATCCATTTCTAGCAATAATCATGGTTTGTAGAAGTCACCTGGTGTGTCCCTGGCATTACTATTTCAGCCTTTCCTGTACAAGATTATTGTTGTTTTAGTTTTGACACCTTGCTTGTGGTTCTGAACAAAGCAGTGTTATTCTGTTTGAAAATTTGGTCTCCCACTGTAAATATAAATACATAAGATGCAACTGGTTAAGCAAAGAGCATTGTAACTTTTATCTTGTTTTTTCCCCCTCCATCTTGTGATTGCTGTAACATTCACAGCTCAGCCAGACGCCCACACATGCACCTATAGAAAAATCACAATTTGGTGTCTAATAGGGTATGTACCAAGTACAAGCTGACACATGAACATTTCAAACTGACATGGACAGCTTCTGCAGAGTGCTAGAAATAGGGCAAAACCAGGTAACTCGTTGGAAAAAAACCCCACCAATATGCAGAAAGCTTATGAAATCTTTCACCTTCAATTTATATTTATGCAGTATATCATCATTTATATATCAAGTTAAGGCAATTTCCACTTTCTCTAGTACTTTAAAAGTTTCTATTTTAAGTGCTGGATGAAGGTTGGATTTTAAATGCTGGGAAGTTTTTGCTCTCGATTTTTAAACGGCTTATTGAAGCCCATGTTGCAGTGACTGGTTTGGCTTTATAAGGGGGTGGGTTGCATTTCAGCCATCCCACCTCAAAAGGTGGCGTACCCCCCCCTCTTCTGAAATCCCCTTCTCTACAAAGGACCAAGGCACGTCTTTTGAACTTGGCCAATTTAAGAGCTCTTAGTATTTAGTATTCCCTTAGTATTCTCTTCTTGATATTTTGGGTGGCGTTCTTGTTTTAGAGGCTCTCATCGTTTCATCATTTGTTGTTCACTTCCTTGAATGCTGCCTTGATATCTTTTAGCAAAAAGATGGTGGGGAAGCAATAAATAAACAGACAATTACATAAACATACAGGAGAACACATTTTAATTTGCATTTAAAACCACCCTGGGAAATAGGCTACGAAGGGTACTATAAATATATGCCTTTAAATCTTGTTGAAAAAGAAGAGGAAGAAAAAGAACACATCCATGGCCCTGTAAGTGAGCAGATGAGAACAATGAAATTTCAGAGATCCCAAAGAGGTCAAGAAAAACTGGGCCAGGCAGAGAAATTCAGCCAAGTGGCCTACAGCTCCACAAATGTGTTACCAAATGCTAAATAAATAAACCTGCAAATGGGCAGTATAATCCAGGGGAGAGAACAGAAGACTCCCTTGCTGCCACCCTCAAATATTACAAAGGAATAACAGAATTGGAAGGGACCTTGGAGGTCTTCTAGTCCAACCCCCCTGCTCAGGCAGGAAACCCTACCGGTTTTGCAGACAAGTGGTTGTCCAATCTCTTCTTAAAAACCTCCAGTGTTGGAGCATCCACAACTTCTGAAGGCAAGCTGTTCCACTGGTTAATTGTTCTCACTGTTAGGAAGTTTCTCCTTAATTCCAGGTTGGTTCTTCTTGATTAGTTTCCATCCAATGGTTCTTGTCCTGCCTTTAGGTGCTTTGGAGAATAGGTTGACACCCTCTTCTCTTGTGGGGTGCCCTCAAATACTGGAAGACTGCTATCATGTCACCCCTGGTCCTTCTCTTTGCCAGGATATACTCAATTCTTGCAACTGTTCTTCGTGTGTTTTAGCCTCCGGTCCCTTAATCGACGTTTCGACGTTTATTTAATTTATATACCGCACCTTCTCCTTTGCAGGACTCAGGGCGGTTTACAGTCAGTTAAAACTTTGTTGCTCTCCTCTGTACTCTTTCTACAGTCTGAACATCTTTCTAGAGTCTCAACTGGTTGCCACACTATAATTATGATGAATTATGTTAAGATTCCCTCCAATTTTCCCCTCAAGCTTACAAAATATTGACCTCTTCATGAAAAAAAAAACATATTAGAAGATGATGGAGATGTGAGTTTTTATACAGATGGTGCTGGTACAAACATTTAAAATACACTATGATGGACTAACTAAAATAAGACCTCATATCATAGACAGAGCTTCCCAACATGTTCCAGAGTAGATTGCAATACAAATGGAAAATTCAGGTTTGGGGCAATCATGGTAAACGAAGTGATTTAGTGTTGGCCAAATCACACTATATATTTGCTTATGTCTATTCACTTATTAGTAGTAGTAACGCATTAATTTTATTAATGCATTTCTCCACCCATCCACCCACCCCATGTCTATTGTGTGGCATTCAAAGTGCCTTGCTCATTGTTTGATATTGAACACATATCCAGCATTCATCAGCTATCAAGATAAGATATATTAATCTCTGAAGTGCACTTCTTGTAGGGAAATTATCACAAGACCATTTTGCTTAAAAACATATAATTTATTGCCATTTAACCATTCCAAACAGATAAACTCAAGGTAAGAGCTTTAGTGATATTTGTTCATTTCCTCTTGTTGAGAATATTACCTTGAATAAGTTATTCAATATTATAATTTTATTGTGTGCACATAAAATAGGGGTTTTATCTCGATTTGGGAAAGTATGAAGTAGTATGCTCATGGCACTTGCACCAAACAATACCTGTCATATCACTAGGTAGAGAAGTAAAAGAAAGACTAATTGAAAGGTATATTCACAATCAAAGTAATGCTAAGGATTATAACCACATCATGGTGTTTTAGGGCTACAGATAATTTCTAAGTTGAGAGAACTTCAGATTTTAAAGAAGTTAAAACACTACATTTGTGTTGAAACACTTATTCTATTCTATTCTATTCTATTCTATTCTATTCTATTCTATTCTATTCTATTCTATTCTATTCCATTCCATTC
>JANHFK010009853.1:23683-34723 GCA_036250565.1 Sibynophis collaris | reverse complement strand
GGAATGGAGATTTTGCAATATCCTTCCCCCAAGAGTGGGGAGGGAATGGGGATTTTGCAGTATCCTTCCCCTGGAGTAGGTGGGAATGGGGATTTTGCAGTATCCTTCCCCTGCCTCGCCCACCAAGCCATGCCCACAGAACCAGTAGTAAAAAAAATGGATTTCACCACTGCTTTTTTGGCTGCCGCTGCACACTGCTGACTCGTGTTTAAATGATCGTCCACTAAAACAGGGCCCATTGTTCAAGTCTGTCAAGATTGTTTTGGATTCTCAGCTTGTCTTCTGGGATGTTGGTTATTCTGCCAGCTTAGTGTCATTTGGAAATTTGATGAGTTTGCCTTATATTTCCTCATCTAAGTCATTTATGAAGATACTGAAGAGTACTGGGCCTAAGATGGAATCTTGTGGTATCCCACTACTTATTTCCCTCCATGTATATGTAGTACCACTAAGGACTGTTCATTGAGTATGGTTTGTCAGCCAGTTACAAATCCATTTGGTGGTAATGCTGTCTATCCCACATTTTTCTAGCTTTCCAAGAAGTAGTTTGTGGTCTACTTTGTCGAATGCCTTTCTGAAGTCTTAAGTATACTAAGTCCACAGCATTTCACTGGTCTACTAATTTAGCCACTTTGTCAAAGAATGAAATAAGATTGGTTTGGCATGATCTGTTTTTAACAAATCCATGCTGGCTTCTAGTTATAACTTTATTTTTTTCTAGATGTTTGCATATTACTTTTCCAGTATCTTCCCAGGTATTGATGTTAGGCTGATTGATCTGTAGTTTCCTGGGTCTGTTTTTTTCTCTCTCTCCTTTTTTGAAGATTGGAACCACATCAACTCTTTTCCAATCCTATGGTAGTTCACCGGTGCTCCAGGATTTTTGAAAGATATGACACAATGGTTCTGAGAGAATATCTGCCAGCTCCTTCAGAACTCTGGGATGTAATCCATCAGGTCCTGGTGATTTATATTCATCAAGGTCATTATTTCTAATCTGTCTTTTACAGTTACATTTTTGGTAGGTTGGACTATTGTTTCTTTATGCTTGAAGATTGCTGCAAAGAATAAGTTAAGCATCTCTGCTTTCCCTCTACTGCCTGTTACTTCCTTGTCATCTTCTCTCTTTAGTGGACTGACTGCTTCCTTTTTCTTGTTATTTATATATTGAAAGAAACTTTTAAAAAATTATCTTTGACTTTTGTTGCAAGTCTTTGTTCATTCTGAGCCTTTGCTTTCCTGACTTCATCTTTGCAGATTTGGGCTATCTGCTGGCATTCGGCCTTAGTTATGTGTCCCTCCTTCCATTTTTTTCTATTTATCCTTTTTGTCTTTCAGTTTATCAGAGAGATCTTTGTGTAATCAGGCTGGTTTCTTTTTGGATTTATTATTTTTCTTTTTCAGTGGTATTGTGTTGGACTGGGCCTTTATGGTCATATTTTTCAGTTTCCCATGCTTCTTGAGTTGCTTTTCCCTTTAAGATTTTCATCCATGGGATTTTTCTTAGGTTCTCTCTGAGTTTGTAAAAATCAGCTCATTTAAATGTTAAGACAGAGTTTGGATTATATTGTACAACTTGTGTTTGCATTATATTGAATTCCAATATGACACAATCACGCATTTGTGACCACATCACAAGGAATCATTTGTGATCCACACAGACTTATTAAAAGTGACACACACCCCTAAATGCAATTGTGCCAATACAGGATACAGAAACATGGAACAGATGAACCTAGGAAAGCTCTTTTATAGTTTTATATTATTTCAGCCTCTCTACACCAGCTGATCATTATATAAGATGAGAAAGATTTTTAATGTTCTGCAGTTATTTTCAGAAAATTCCATTACTGCTAATAAAATCCAAATTATGCATTCCAGAATTCATTTACTACAAACAAATCAAGCAGTAAACCTTTCAAATGTGGAAAAAGTATATTAAAAACTGCTGAGATGTATTAGGTTGACCATTTCTGTAACTTTGGATTCTTTAGATGGTCTGGAGTCTTCTTCTATTTTGACAAAACTGGTTTTGTCTGGGCCATTTCCAAGATGATGTTCTTGCAAATTTATTGTTTTTAAAAGCACATGTAACTATAAAACTGGTAAAGAACACATATATACTGGCCAGCTGTCACAAACTCTGGTATTGACATGCTTTTCAAAGTCCTGCCTGCAGTGAATCCTTACCTTGGATTTTCTTTTGCTGAAAGAGGATAATTAGCTGTAAACCTTTCCTTCAGTGCAAACTTTTGCACTTCTTTTCTTCTGTTTTGTTTCAATGGATTTTTTTTCTCCCTGGGGGTCTTCTGGTAGAGCAATGTGAAGAGGAAAGACAGGGAGAGAAGATACATAAGAAGCTAAGGAGACAAATTAGAGCTGTCCTGAGACTTAACATGCAGAGCAGAAAATAACGGGTCTGATGGATGGAATCACTAATGGATAGCAGGTAATTTTTGCCACTGCTATGGGAATAAATTTTTCTTTCAGTTCTCACTTCCTTTCTTTGAATCCCAGGAAGTCAACCACTACAGCATCCATAACAGACAGCTATCAAACAGTTAAATATGCAAAGCTAAGGAGATTCTGTCCTCTCCTCAGACAATCTCTTCCATTTTTGAACAACTCTTATCATTGGGTCATTTTTCTTGAAGTTCAACAAAAAGTGCAACCTTGTAATTTGAATTAATTTCTTATTAATGAAAGCCCTTCAGGTTGTTGAATACAGGCATCATGTTTCTCTGCAGTTTTGTCTTCTTCAGACCAAACATACCTCATGCCTCTACTTGTCACTTAAAGTATTTTCCTCTACATTCCTCATCATTCTGGTTGTTCTTTTCCATTTCTTAAAAAGCTGCCCTTAGAACCAGATGCAATATTCTAG
The DNA here is from genome assembly GCA_036250565.1 of Sibynophis collaris. NCBI lineage: Eukaryota > Metazoa > Chordata > Lepidosauria > Squamata > Sibynophiidae > Sibynophis > Sibynophis collaris. Next base: position 31,839 of record JANHFK010009853.1, on the reverse strand, counting down.
GTGCAGCTTGACCAGTGTAAAATGAGGAATGATGATTTCTCTTGATCTTGACACTGTGTAGTTATTGGTGCAGTAGAGGATTGTGAGGTTTTTGTCCTTCATCACAACATTGGCTCACATTCAGCATGTGATTCACCAAGACACCCAGAATCCTTTTCACATGTACTGCTGCCAGTATAGTCTCTTGCCATAATATACTATTGCCTTTGTTTTTTTTCCTACCAAATTACATTTTTCTCTGTTGAAATTTATTCTTCTGTCCAGTGTTTCTGCTTGTAAAAATCCTCTGAATTTTAATACCGTCCTCCAAAGTGTATGTTATTTCCCCCATCGTTCTGTCATTTGCAAATTTGACCATCCTTATTTTTTCACACCTTATCCCAAGTCATTTTTAGATACCTTAAGGAGCACAGGGCTTCCAATAGAGCTCCAGGCCAGAGCTCTCATCTACCAACCAATCAGAAAATTGCTTTTTCTCTGTTTCTGTGTTAGAAAAACAGCCTTAATGATGTTTACACCTGCTCTTTATATGATGTTAACCTGTTTCCAAAATGAAGGAGAGGACTGTAACTGTGCTACCCCTCTTCTTGACATGAAAGATTGCCAAGGGGAAATCTGGACCTTCAAGTAAGACTAGGAAGGATGCAAGCCTGAAGAAAACCTGAAGAAATGCTGGTGTTCAGCACAGACAATATTAAACCTCGACAGCTTTTTCTCTCCTATTTTCTCCAGTACCAAGCAACCAAGCATTCAAGAAAAATCAACAAATGTGCATAACACAGATTATTATCATTACTGTAACTGTTCCCTGCCTTCTCTCCCAGCAACCTCAAGAAATTCTTGCAGCTTCCCGTTCTTTTGTTATATACATTGAAAGAATGGCATTAATTGGAATCTCAAATATGGCTGGGAAAGTTGGGTCATCAGAAAAGCTGAATACAGTAAATAAATAAATAAATAAATAAATAAATTTTATTTTTACCCCGCCCTTCTCCCTGTTGGGACTCGGGGCGGCATACAAGTCTGATAAAAGTAAAGTGGATATCTTTGAGTAATGGCCCTGGAGAAAATTGTTAGAATAGCTTGTCCACAAAAAGGACAAATAATTTCAAAATTAAGTAAAACCTGATTCACCAGAAGCACTAATAATGAAGCTACAGTTTAAGATATTTTGAACACATCACATATAGGCAAAAGTCACTAGAAAAAATGTTGATGCTTGGAAAATTGAAGGCAATAAAAAAAAGAGGCTGAGACAAGGTAAGGTGAATAAATGCTATCGCTAATGACACAAGCCTGTGCTTGCAAGAACTCAAAGAAGCAATTATTGCAAACTGGCAAACTGATGTCCATTGGGTCACAAAGAATCCGAAGTGATGAACAATAACAAACGGTTGAAGTATTAGCCAAGTTTATAAGAATCAACTCCAGAGGCTGAGTGTTAACAAGACAATTAGACAGTTAGAACAACTTGTAAATAACTAATTGAGTTGGAGAGAGATCATTAGTTGACAGTTCTACTAAACTATATTGACGTAAGGCCTAAATGATTTTAAAATTAAGAATTATATAACCTATGAAGAAAGAGGAAGAATTTTGCAACACTAGTCTGTAATTGACAAGATTTCAGGAATTAACAGAATAGTGATTTTGCAATGCATGAAGTGATTTTTTTTCATGAAGAGTCAATTAATTGCAAAATATAGTATGGCTATTAAAATGTTTGATAAGATTGATAGTAACAATTGAAACTTATTAAAATATAATTGATATGTTTTTGATGTGTTTAGGAATAATGACAAGTTTAAACATTTGTATATGTGCTCGTAATTAATATAACAAGGTGAGTGTTATGTATGTAATACCATTTTCTAACATATCTGTTATTTGATTAATCATTCTTCAAGCTTGTGCCCTCCAGATGTTTTGGAATTAAATACGGCTGAGAATTCTGGAGCTAAAGTCCAATACATTTGGAGGGCACTGAATTGGAAACAGCTGTACTGCAAGAAGAGCAAAGAATTATTACTATTTTATTTGGACTGGAGAGAAAACAAAATTAAATAAGAAAGTAGCATGTAATTCCTGGGAGAGCAGCTGGGGAAGGGAGCAGCTGGCTTAAGTGACTGAGCTGGACACTGCTTAACATTTGGAGCATATTCATTTTGGGGTCTGAATCAATTTTCAAATCTTGAAGCAGCTTCAATAAAATTAGTTTGTCCTCAAATGTTGAGCTGCAGATTTGAATCTTGAATCCCCATCAAAATTGAATCAGGGCTGATTCCCACAGGTGTAATATGATCTCTGTGCTTTGCATCACTTAATAGCTTAGCTGCTGATTTTGTGCCAAATGAAACTTCTGGACACCTGCTTTTTGGGGGGGAGTGCAGCCCCATTTACAGGCTGAATTGTATCATCCAAAATTGATTTTGTATTGAGAAATGGCACTTCTATTTACCTGGAGTTATTAAGTACAGAAAAGTGAACTTATTAAAGATAACTTCATAAGTTAAAAGACTAATCTAGCTTACAAACATAATGGAAGAGTGAGCATTGGTATCAGATAGCCAATCTTTAATGACAATGGATACCTTGGATGTACTTAAAGGGGCTTTGATAGGATCATTGACGATCATCATTCTGTTTATTTATTTATTTTTGCTAGAGATCTACAGCAGCTGATGTATATACTGGATAGCATTAAAGAAGTTGATGTTTTCTAATAGTCCATTTTGGGCGCTTCCCAGAGATGTTTATTAAGCTCTGTTGAAATAGAGGTTAGTGTACAGAACGTTATGGTTTCTTTTGATCCAGCCTGCCTTTTCTTATATTCTTAAGCAATTTATTTGATAGCTAGGCTCTAAGAGCAAGTTATCTGGATGACAGATTGCTTGCATGAGATGGATGGTACCTAACAGGGACTGACAAAAATGTATTTGGTTTCAGATAGTAAACTTTACCAGAAGGGCTTTACAGTGAATGCTGTGAGGGATGGAGATAAAAACTCAGAAATAAAGATCTTAGATAAAGACTTATGCTTCATAGAAGGAGATAGAAGTGTTGTGTTAATATGCCTACAAAATAATCCATTTAAAAATCAGAAAGAACACTTTCATAAAACACATTGCCTTTATTATTGGAATGGTGCATTAAAGCTGAACTTACTTTTGTTAGAGATTTAGAGCAATCCCTGAAAATTCAAATGAAGATTTAGAGAAAGGTTGATTAAAGCCTGAGCAATTTTTTTTGGATGGGGGAAGAGGAAGATGCTGTTGCAGAAACTGATAAAGTTTATAGAATAAACTCTAGATTTTCCAGAACCAGAAATGTTCCAAGGGATGTTACGGTATATTTTTGTTAAGAAGACAGAGGAATACATTTTACAGCAGCTTTTTTTTCCTTCATGTTTTTTTTTAAATTTAACATCAGTATCTACATGAACAGTGTATTGTCTGGGTACACTTCATTATAAGAAATAATAGTAATAATAATAATAATAATATTCATAACATTGATGGTGATTACATAATAATATTTGCTTATCTATTTTAGTAAGTCCATCATCTCTTTTTTTTTACTTTTTAAACATACATAATAATCTTAACTTCTAATATTTACTTGTATATAGTAACTAAAATAACTTCCATCATATATATAATATATATCATGACCTATATAATAACCTTTTCCCAGTTTTGGTTTCTAGCTCTATTTTACAGTTTTACAGTAGCTTTTTAATATAAGGTTTAAAGTTTAGAATAGAAATATAATTGCTTTAAAAATAATTCCTATCAGAATTTTATGCCAGAGAAAAAAGTAATATTTTTTGTCTGAAACATTAAAGCAGATAAAGATCCCATTGCAATGGGACAGGTACGATTGGAAGGTATGATTGTTTATTTTTAAACAACAGAGATTTTGATTTAATTCTGTTTAGAAGGTAAGAGAGTTTCTAGAAGATTTAAAGGAGAATTGGAAGAGATCCAAATGGAAGTGTTAGAAGAAATTACACAAAGATTACAACAGATGCAACAAGAATCTGAAAGACATAGTACTGAATTAGGCACTGCATGTATTGACTTTTTAAAATTTTTGGCCTGATCATAGATTACAAATGGATCATGGAATATAAATGGAGTAAATGCACAAAAGATGATTTCTCTAATGGAAATTGATGCAGGATTGGAATGGAGTGACCCCCCTACTAACTGGACAGAACTTCTGAGAAAAATATTAAAATCATTTTACCTTGAAGATTTCTAGTTCTTTTAGATGGCTATTAAATGAAATGTTACAGAAACAAGCAATAATGGAAGGCTGCAAAAAATTTAAATATTTTTTGAAACTAATTGAAATAAAGGCAGTGATTTAAGAATGGTTTAGGATGCAAGTAGTGCTTTCATTAGAGGTTATTTAATACAACATAATACTGAACTTAAGAAGAAGCAAGAAAAAGGATGAAATACTCTCAATGAGATAAAAAGAAAAGAACAAGTATAGAAATTTCCAGAGAAGATAAGTATATCTCTGAACAAATTAAGCTTTCACAGCAACAGCTATCTATGTTAACAATAAGGGATATGGAAAAACATTAAACTGTGTGAAGCAAAAAAAGAAAAACTTTGAATTTGTGAGTAAATCAGGGAACTGACTGGCATTTAAACTAAGATTATTAAAACTAAGAAAAGAAAAAAAATATTGAAACATCAAGAGGCAGATACAGTTATGAATAGACAATATGGCTATGCAAAAAGCATTACATCAATATTATTCCAGTTTATATAAAGGAGATAATATTTATTTGGAGAAAATAGATGAATATCTTAGAAAATAAAATTTACCAAGGATTACAGAAAAAGACAAATTATGAATGGACCTATAAAAATAAAGAAAATTTTGGAAGCTATGAAAAAGAATAAACCAAGGAAAGTGCCTGGTATAATACGGGTTTGTATTATAAATGTTTTAAGGATGAACTTTTATGACCTCTATAAAACACAATAAATTTTAACCTATAAGGAGAGAAGATGTCAAAAATTTGGAAAGAGGCCAGTATAACATTAATATCCAAAGAGAGATAAGATCTTGCTCTAATAGGAAATATAGACCAATATTACTCTTGAACAATAGCTAAAAGTTGTTAATAATTATTTTAGCTGAATGACTGAAAATACTTTTCAAACATTTATTCATAAGGATCGCTACAAGTTTTTACCTAAAAGACAGTTAAAAGACAACGTTAGAACTCTTTGGATATTTTGGAACATTAGGAACAATATAATGAAATACAAGCTGTATTGATTTCTTTTATATGCAGAGAAGGCTTTTGACAATTTGAACTCGACTTTCATCTTAAAGTTTTGGAAGATATGAAAGTTAAGATGAATTTTATAAAATGAGTACAATCAATTTATACTTCACAGAAAGCGTAAATAGTTGTTAATGTAGATCTAACAAAACACTGTGAAAACATAAACAAGATAAATCTACTCACTGTCCCTCTCCTGTTTATTTTGTTTCTTGAAATACTGCATAGAGACATAAGACAGGATGAGAGGATTGTTGGAATAAATATTTAACAAAAGTCTTATAAATTAAGAGCTTTTGCATATGGTTTCGTCTTGTTTCCTTTAAGAGAACTGAAATAATGGATATCTTAAAAGAATTTGATGCATTGGCTGATTCTAAGATTAATAAATAAGATGAAGATGTTAACAAATATATGAAAATCAAGATCAAACAGAATTGGTGGATAAAACAGGTTTTAAAATTGAGAAGAAGATAAAATGCTTGGGTATTGCTAGGACAAATATGAATTGTTATTTCAAAATAATTGTTAAGACAATAGAATGAAAAAGTTATATTAAGATGGAAGAAAATACAATTATTGCTGAAGAGAATTTCTCAGGTTAAGAAAATATTTTACCTAGCATGTCATTTTTGTTTCAGACAGTACCTGTTTTGACATTGAAATCTTGACAATAGCATAAGGATGTATCTAAATATGAAAGAATGGATGATTCTGAGAAATAGAAAGCATTTGGAATTAGAATGAAACAGAAGGCATTTGGAGTGAGATTTGGGTGGCATATATATTTGTGGTATCACAAAACTTAGGTTAATGTTTTAAAAATCATTAGGTCACATATCCCATAGTGAGAATTTGGAATATAGGTAATTCTTAACTTACGAGTACAATTGAGCCCAAAATTTCTGTTGCTAAGCAAGATAGTTATGTGAATTTTGCTCCATTTTACAACCTTTCTTGCCGCAGTTGTTAAGTGAATCACTGCAATTGTTAAGTTAGTAACATGGTTATTAAATGAATCTGACTTTCTAATTGACTCTGCTTGTCAGAAGATTGCGAAAGGTGATCACATGATCCCAAGAACTCTGCAACCGTCATAAATACATGTCAGTTGCCAAGTGTCTGAATTTTAATCACATGACCATGGGGATGCTGCAATGGTCATAAATGTAAAAAATGATCAAAATTTTCTTTTTTCAGTGCCGTTATAATTTGAATGGTCACTAAATGAACAATTGTAAGTTAAACCTACCTATGGATACAAATCAGGTTGTATCTGAAGAACTTTATGACTCTAAGCACAAGAAGCATTGTATAGATCAGCAGTCACCACTGGTGGTCCATGAGAAAATTTTGGTGGTCCGCAGAAAAATTATTTACATTTTTTATATTGCACTAAATCACAGGTCCTCAAACTATGGCCCCTGAGCTGGATACATGCAATGAACGTTTGTGTTGCTGCAGAGAGTCTCCCCCTTCGAGGTCTTCTTGTGGGTCGGAGGGGGGATCCAACTTGAGGTCTGCTTCGGCCTCCTGGTGCAGGGCTTTGGGCAAAGGCCGAAGGGAAGTGCCGCTGGTGGTGAACAGCTGGAGGGCCTTGTTCCAGTGGTACTGCATCATGGCCTGGAACTGGTTGACCATCTCAGCCCACTGAGCCTCCAGGCCTTCAACTCCTGCAGGTCTTCCCTCTGCTTCGAAACCCTATGCTCATAGACCTCAGTGAGGTGCTTCTGCTGAGCCTCCTTCTCGGTCAAATTCAATTTGAACTGAGCTGTTTTGCCAACTCTTTCTCGTAGTGGCTGCTTAGCTTCAACAACTGCTTCCTGTGGGAGCCCTAAGGAACCCGAGTGGGGAAGCAAGGAGTGGCTGGGTGGGCCAAGTAGAGGCCGGTGAGGCCCCCCTTGATGTGAATGCTATTGAATTGACCATGCCCACCCAGTCACATGCCCACCTAGCCACGCCCACCCAGTCGGACATTAGGCAGATCTTATTAGTGGTCCATAGGATTTAAAATTATGAATTTAGTGGTCCCTAAGGTCCAAAAGGTTGGTGACCCCTGGTAGAGATGAGAAATGGTAAGTAAATACAAATGGTTAACTTATTGTAAGATATTGGAATTCTTTCAAGGGGTGTTTAAGATAAAATCAAGAGAAATGTTAGGGGTAGAGGCATATATTTTTCTCAATGGTTTTCTTAATTATTAGAAAGATTTAAATTAAATAAAAGTATTTATGGTTGAAACTGAATTTGAAATAGAACTCTACAAATGATGAACACTGTCAATTATTAAAATGTATAGACTTTATTGAAATTTGAAACAGAAGAAAGTGATGTTCTTTATATTTATTTATATGATTAAATAGGCTAAAATTTTAGTTATAATATATAAATGGGAAATGGGAAAATATGTGGCTGAAAGGATTGAAATTTACATTACATTATAAAGAGAATTTTTGTAATATTTGATACTGTTGATATATGTCACCAGAAAAATTATCAATCATGTATAAATGTACTTCAAATTTATGTTGGAAATACAAACAACAGAATCTAAAACGTTTTGGATACAATACAACAATTCAGAGGATCTTAAAGATAAACATACAATTGAAACCAGATTCTTTTAGTTTGGGATTGATGGATAAGCAATTGGAAAAAAATCATAGAGTTTTGTTTTTATATATGATAACTGTAGCAAGATTATTTATATGCATAAAAATAGAATCGGTATAATGGAAGAATGGCTGGCAAACATGATGAAACTTGTAGAGATGGCTGCATTACCCTATAAGTGACTTCCTTAATTAGAGAGAAAAAAACCCAATATGTTTACTGGACTGGAAACCCC
>JANHFK010009848.1:276419-286459 GCA_036250565.1 Sibynophis collaris | reverse complement strand
TCGAATCTCATCAGCTCAAGGTTGACTCAGCCTTCCATCCTTCCAAGGTGGGTAAAATGAGGACCCAGATTGTTGGGAGCAATAAGCTGACTCTGTAAACTGCTTAGAGAGGGCTTAGAGAGGGCTGTAAAAGCACTATGAAGCGGTATATAAATCTAAGTGCTATTGCTATTGCTGCTATTTTCGTACAGAAAAAGAAGAGCAAGAAAGATGATTAGGGGTCTGGAGGCTAAAACTTATGAAGAATAATTACAATAACACGGCATTACTAGTTTAGCGAAAAGAAGGATCAGGGGTGACATGATAGCAGTATTCCAGACAAGGAACAATGGATGGAAACTGATCAAGGAGTGATTTACCTTGGAAAAATGTTTCTGACATTGAGAATAATCAACCAATGGAACAGCTTGCCTTCTGAAGTTGTGGGTGCTGCATCACTGGAAATTTTCAAGAAGAGACTGGATAGCCACTTGTCGGAAATGGTTTAGGGCTTGAGCAGGGGATTGGACTAGATGACCTACAAGATCTCTTCCAACTCTATTATTCTACATCTTCTAAATCTAAGTTAACCATGGGGAATAGGTTTTTGTGTATATGTGTGCATGCACACCTTTGAGTGTATAGATTGGACAGGGCTGTACAGTTTTCTTCTGCGAGATTTCAGAAGTGATTTGTCACTGCCTCCTATGGCTGAAAAAATGACTGGTCCAGAATCACCCAGCTGCTTTTGCTTTTGGGACTAGATCTCACAGTCTCCCAGGTTCTATCCCAGCACTTTGACCATTGCAACAACCAGCTCTGAAATATCCATTTCTGCCATAAAATCATCTGTGTACTTAATGAAGCAAACTTAGTACATGAGCTAATATGTGGGGGATGTTAAATTCTTAATGCTTATCCAATTAATCTATAACATAAATAGAATGAAGAAGTTGTTTCTTGTATTTTCTGGCAGGAAGGTACTTTTAAAAGTGTTAATTCAGTGATTGAAACCTGTATTCGTTTTTCTTTTTCCTGCTGCCAGTCTCAGAAAGAAACTATGTGTATGTATGTCTATAAGTGTGAACAACAACTGCTAATTACTCTTATCATTAAATGCACTGCTTGTAGCATTCTGACTATTATAAACATTTAATAGTAAATTGTTTGGATCGGGAATTCAGCACCTAGACCTTTAACACTTTTCTCTCTCTGAGTGAACAATTTATTTCATTTTTTTAAAAAAAATGTTTATTGGATTTTTATTCCGTTGCAGTTGTTCAATGTTTTGTAGGAAGTTAGCACCCATCCCTCTCCTAGGAAAATGAGATATTTTAGGAAATATTAAAAGGGCAGAATATTTCGCCTAAAAGGGAGGCAAAAACGCACCACCACCCCCTTGTCAATGGGCCATTAAGGCCCGGGCCAGTCTATTCTACAAAGCAGAGATTATCTCCTAGTACAGTGATGGCTAACCTTTTTGCCGTTGCGTGCCAAAAGCGTGGGGAGCGTGGGGGGGTTGCGTGCACCCAAAGCCATGATTCAATGCCCCCTGTGCATGTGCATGTGACCCCCCCCGTGCTCCCCCCACTTTTGGCACGTGATGGCATGGTGGGCCCTATAGGCCTGTAGGCTCCAGAGGCTTTCTAGGAGACTGGGGAGGGTGAAAACAGTTTTCCCCACCCCACCCATCATCTGGAGGCCGGAAACAGCCTGTTTCCCGACTTCCAATGGACCTGAAAATCAGCTGTCCGGTGCGTGCGTGCGTGCATGCACGCTGGAACTGAGCTAGGGCAACGCTCATGTGCCCACAGATATGGCTCCACATGCCACCATAGGTTCACCATCACGGTCCTAGTAGGAATAATAGGAATTGCCCTCACCCAAGATCCAACAAAGATAGGTTTAGCCCTCTACCCATCTAGCAACAGAACTCACTACATGGCACCTGGGAAGATTACATCACCCAGCAAGGCTCAACCAAGCTTGGGACTCAGGACAGACTACAGAGTTGCCCTTGCATGGCCCCATTGGAGTCTGACAACCAATCAGAATACAAGCTCAAATGCAAAGCCCAACAGAGGGCATTAAACCAAGGCACTCTCAGCATCTCAGCCCTTTTTCTGCTCAGGAACTCAAGCCATATGATCCTGTTCATCAATAAACCTTCTTTCTAAGCAACTTCCATGAATCCAGTGTCTTCTTCCCCACTTGGAACTGAGCCCAGAAGGACATTTCTTCCAACAGTTTTAAAATGGATATTTTTGAAAAATGCTTCGAATTTTATTGTTAGTGTTCTTTTCAGATCTTTATCATAAAATGTATTGTGCATATTATGGCTTATTTAAATATCCATATTTGGCATATTTAAAAGTGCAAGGTTAGCTATTTATTAAGCAGACTTAAATGGTCACCCATCTTAACAACTAACAACACACACAGAAACATACTTTAATATTTTTGTTAAAAAATTATTTCAAAAATGATCAAGGCGTCTTACAGCCACTTGCTCACCCAAAGGAAGACACCCATACCAGGCTGCATTAATGTTCCAGCCCCAGCTTCTGAAGGAAAAACCAGGTCTTCACAGTCTTCCAGAAAATCAACAGAATTGGAGCCATCCAGATCTCAGGATAGAAACTGTTCCATAGGGCACACATGACAGAGGAGGCACACCTCCTTGGTCACATTAGATGCAATGTTTTGCAAAAAGTATTGCAAAAGGTGAAGCATGCCCATCTTGCCAAATCTAGGGAAAAAAGCAAACATTACTGATGGCTGGTCCTGGCAATAACCTGGTCTTATGCCTTGTAGAGCTTTAAAAGTGACAGTTTCTTGAAGCCGGTACTATTCTTAAGGCATAAATATGAGAATATCCTATACTTATAGTAGCAGTGTTTATGCCCTGAACTACATTCATTCATTGCTACTATGACTACCCCTGGGCTAGTCAAATATTGCCCTTTAAGTTGAGAAAGCTCTTAAAGGGCATCATTTGAATAGTCTGAGGAGTTGGAAGGGTATAACTGGCTATCATCCGCATACTTACACTCCTTATCCTGTACCAGTGAATGACCTCACCTAGCACCTTTATATTCATGCTAGGAAAAGGGGAGAAGAAGTGAACCCTGAAAAAGAAAATGTTGGAGATAGGATGAAAATTGCCAACGGGGTGGCCTTTAAGAAGATATTTAGGTATTTATTTTAAAGGTTTTAGATACTCTTCTGATCATATAAATCTTTCGCCCTTAGGGGCATTGGATATTTAACATCTTAGCCAGCATGAAAAGATATGAAAAGTTCTCTGGAATTTCCTGACATTTAAATCACTGGGCAGTAAGAATTAAACTGATTCAATACACAGTACTGATTATTAATTTTTTGAGTGTCAATCGATTTAACAGACTTCTGTTAAAGTTATATTACTTAGTTGATTTATTTGAATTCCAATATTATCAAAAGGCATTGATTTGTTACAGTTATATCCCATTTTTTGTCTAAGAATCCAGTCAATAGACATAAGAATTCCTTCTTAATTTTATTTCTTATTTTACCCTCAATAGTTTTGTGAGATAGATTTTGTCAGTTACTATGTTCTACTCAGCAACTGTGAATAGGGATTTGAACTTGATTTCCTGGCCAACATTTTAACTATTTTGTTATATCTGTTAATTAAAAACAGCTTGCACATTCTTTTTCACAGTTGTTAGTTATATATAAAATCTATATACATATAAAACTAAGGATATCATTCTGATTAGTAAATATTTTATATTTTTTCAATCTTCATAAATGTTTAGCATAATCCTACATTGTTCTAGCTTATGATGCATGAAATAAATACAGAACTCAAATAATTAGCTTGCATTCTTGTGTTTTAATATTTAGGGCATTCTGAAATGAAGCTAAACTGGAAACTAGATAGAACCTCACGATCAGGCTCAGCAACGGTTAGGGTTACAGATCTCGGCTGGCAAGGTCTCCTGAATCCGAATCCATCTATTAAAGAAGATGAAGAGCTACTTGTGGATGAATATCTTTCTCCCCACAAGCTAGTGAGTATATACTATGTTATTGTATCTATATTAGATACATTAATGACCATTGCACTACTTTGGCATATCTGAAAGTATTGCAGTTAGATGGAGCCACTGAATATTGTTTTGAATAATTTGTTTTTTCATAACCATACATTTGTTCAGACTGAGTGATTGAAAATCATGTGAGAGTTACAGATCTCGGCTGGCAAGGTCTATTTTATATTACACTAATTTCTATTTAGTTATTAAAGACTCAAATTAGGGAATATTTTAATATAATTAAATTTGTAAATGTGATACACCAATGGTTTATGTTTATTGTTTTATTTACCATGCTAGTAGGATTAACCTATCTTAAAATAATTGATCTGGAATATCTGAGTAGTTCTACTAGTTACTCTTTTTAAAAATGCTTTGTACTCTTCAACAGTTTTTTAAGAAATAATTTCACATTGGCCTCACGTTCTGTTGCTAACTTGAAATATTTTCCTTATCCACATGTGTTTAAGTAAGAACACTCCAGAATACTGGGCCAGATCTAACTTCATCTCTGTTCACAGAAGCATTCCCTGTGTAATTCTATTCTGCTCGCTCATTCTTGCTAGCAAGTTAGAAGGGGAGTCGATCTTTTTCTTTGTCAGGCTCCAATGCTATAGAGTTCTGGAGTATCCTCTGTCTCCAGAACACATTTTAGGATGATGTTGAAGATCGCAGAATGAACAGAAATGGATAATTAATGTTTCCTCCTCCCATTTCAGCCAACAAACTCTTTTTGGTCACAACTTTTTCACTAGCAACAAGCTCTTGCTGGATCCAAGCAACTGTTTTCTCAGTAGGATTTTTGTTCTCTCTGAGCTTGCTTGTTTGTTTGCTTGCAGATTGTCCCAAAGGTGCTTTTTCAAGAACAAGTGTACTTTCTTGGTTTTTCTTTGAAGACGTTTCACTTCTCATCCAAGAAGATTTTTCAGGTCTGGATAAGCTCTTGCTTCTTGAAAAAGAAGCGACATGTCTTCAAATAAAAATTAAAAAGTCCAGTAGCCTACTGAAAAAGCACCTTTGGGATGCTTTGCAGATGTTTCATTACCCAACTAGGTAATATCATCAGTGCTAGGAGGGGGTGGCATTTGCTCTCTGTTTATATACAAGTGGGAGTTATAATGTTGGTGGGATTTCCATTACATTCTGCCTCCTATGCCCATAACTACTACAGTTATTTACTGAGTTGTGTTCTAAATCAAATGTTGCAAAGTATGACATTGTTAGGATTCCAGTTTTCAGAATCTATTCACTCTTATAGCTTCTTGTCTTCCATGGAACTCAGTCATGGCATTTTTTCCATCATCTAATGATACATTATTTTATTTGATAAATGTAGAGCATATCCTGCCTTTTCTTTCAGAACTCAAGTTAGCATGCCTCCTCTCTAATTTCTTTTCCTACAATAATAACTCTATGAAGGGGTTGTGCTGAAACTGATTAGCACAAACTGGCTAAGTGACCTTCCATTGCTGATGGCATTTAGCTTATTAATACAAAATATGCCTTTAAAATTTAATGATAATATTAGTAATACATTTTTCTCATAACTAACATGCAATAATTGAATTAGTGATTTCAATATATTTTGTACCTCCCTTCTGTTCCTTTTCTCCCTCAATGAAAAATATTAATATTTTTCTGTCAATATCATTTGCCTAGTTTGCTGTTGGAAGCTTGGGTATATACAGTTAACTCTGCTCTGCAATCATCAGTAAGGAAAAACAACATTTTTATTGGCAAGCCATATCCATTATTTAAAATCACTTCCTTTTCCCTCTTGGCAGAGACTTATTTTTAGGTAATAAAAGTAAATGAATTTGACAGGGAGGCCACAGGCAAACTGAACAAGTACAAAAATAGATAATTGGTAAAGCTTTCTGGAAAAAAAGAGCGCTATTTAGCTCGGCATATGCAATCCACAAGTCACAATTAGACAGCACGGCGGCAGTGCAACTGTGATTTTAATTGCAGTGATGGGAAGTTGTAAAAAATCAAGGACAGATTATCCAGTAACAGGCAAAGGCCATGTGTTATAAGATAAATAGTTGGAGCCAGTAACACAAAAGTAATTTAGAAATAAAGCCTATTGTTATCATATTGATTGATTGTTGTTGTTGCTGCTGAAAACTGAAGTGGGAATGTTAGATACCAGAAACAAGTTTTAACTGGAATGTAACACAGAGCTGGATCATGTTGGTTAATTTGAACCCAAATCCTGAAGACCAATGCAGGGAGATTGCTGGCCTCTGGAACTAGATTTCATTTTAGGAGTTGTGGCATACTCAGAGTGTGCTGACAATATAAATCCTTGATAGGATGCTCTCTAGGTAAAATATATTAGTCATGCTAATGATCAAAAAGCATTATATACTTTTCCTGCTTCATTCTGAAAGAATTAGATGACAGCACTATCGTTTCCTGTTGCCAACACCCAGTTGCCAATTCCAGGGACGAAGTGAGATTGTATGTATTGATTTGTGCATTTAATTAATTTGTATGCTACATTAATCACAAAGGGAACTTTAGGTATGTATTATGTTCTAGAATTAAAACATAAGAATAAACACTGGAAATTAATAGCAAATTGGAGAAGAACAAAACAAACTGAACAACACACAAATTCAATTTAATAGCAAGAAATAGTTCATAACCAATCCTGCTCTCCAAAGTTTGTTGGAAAAGCTAGATCTTTAAATATTTGCAAAAGTAGTGAGTTTTAGAGGAATGCTGTTCCGTAGGGCAGCCACAGACACAGAGAAAGGTCTGTTTCCTTGGACTTGCAAGAAGGCATTGCTTTATGGATGAGAGTGGGAGAAAGCCATCCATACCAGATAGAAAGAATAAGAAAATGGTAGTCCCATAAATACTTAGATCCTAAACTGTGAAGGGTTTTAGAAATGGTAATCAATATATTGTATTTATTTATTAAATGTATATGCCACCCATCTCACCTAGAGGTGACTCTAGGTGGCTTATAACCAAGCAAAAGCAAGAAGATAAAACATTAAAATATTGAAATAATAAATATTAAAAATTGATTTAAAATTAATAAAGATGGCAAGGAAGGGAGCAAGATACACATGGAATGAAGGTGGAATCTTTTTGCATCTCAAGCCCCACTGGTAACCAGTGCAGCTCGCAAAGTAGAGGTTTTACATTGGTAAAATAAGCACAAGATGATTATGTGCAAAGACCCTCCTGGCCACAAGGAGTCGAGTATCGAGGAAGACCCTGAATTATGCTCCAGTTCCACACAGGGTAATTCAACTCGCGTTTTCAATTATTTTCTATCCCAGACCTGTTAATCCCTGAACATTCATGTTTTCTCCCTAACATGTTATATGTATTTTATCGGAGTTGAGTCCCAATAGGGAGAAGGACAGTATAGAAATAAAATATTTATTATTTATTATTATTAACAGGTTTGCATTGGATGTTTTTTTAATGTCTTACATAAGTGTGTTATGATTTCTAATGCTGAGTGCATTTCTTAGTGTATAACACAAAACAAAGTTTAAACTGGACAAGACGTTTGACTCAGGAATAGCAAAAATAGAGATCTTAACCTTACAGATTGTCTTATTATTGCCTTATCCATGTAACAGTAAAACAATGTTTTCCCAATTTCCAATGATTACCCATAAGCTCTAGAGGAATTTGTTAATATCATGGCTTAACATTATAAAAACTGGCTTACACAACAATGCAAAGTAGAGTTGTCTGACAGTAGGACTTTTCAGGAAATATGCTTATTACGCTTTCAGTGCAGATGTATAAAATAATTTATTGGCTGTTGTATAGCATATGAGTGATTTGGGGGAGATTAATTACTTATTTAGTTATGTAAATATTTGGACAGAGTGTGTAAGAGTGTTTCAAGCAATTGCAAGAAACTGACATGTGTTTTCCAGGGGGGAACAAGTCCTATGCAAATAAGTATGGTACAAATTAGCATAATCACCCCAGTATTCTTAATCTGCATAAGTGTTATAGGCTCTATTACTTAATATGAAGAAAAAAATAAATCTAATATATGAGACCTGAATGCTGCAATTAAAGAAAATAAAATCATTGATGTGTGGAGATTTTTTTTTTTATTGGGACGTTGGAAATGTTGAGCAATAGGCACTATAATTACTATTACAAGTATATTTCTTTTTAGAGCAATCACCTGAAACATAAATATCATACAACTTTGAAACTGCCAAACTTTACTGTATAAAATTTCATGGCCTTCACATCTGGCTAAAAATGAATTAGCAATTCAAAAACACACATAACTTTAAAACTTTGCAATAAGTTCTAGTATAGTCCCAACCTTTCTGGCTTGGTGGACCAGCTGGGGGGAGACCGGATGGTTCCGTGCAAGCAGCAGGCGCACATGCTTGTATGAGCAGCAGATATGAGCACTCAACCCTCATGCAAATAGAGCTTGAGTTTGAACCCCACTATTCACACAAGTGGAGCTATGTGCATACTTGCCTGCTTCTTACAGCCCGGTTTCAAATGGGTTGCAACCCATTAATGGGCTGCGGCCCGGGGGTTGGGGACCCCTGTTCTAACATTTACTTGGAGATAAAATATAAAAAGCTGTTGCTAAACAGTTGTGAGGTTACATTCTAAGAACTCAGCAGTGTAATTTGTATGTTTTATATATTTTTTTATTATTATTTTCATAGATGGTTTTGCTGTTAGAATTTTAGCAAAGTGTATATGTGGATAAATATTCCTTTTAGTTGAATGTTTTTTCTCCATCCAACTTGCTTCAATATTATTTTTTGTCCTAGATACCCCTATTAGCAATTATTATAATTAAAGAAGTAGCTTTTATTTATATTACTGGTGAAATAGTAGCATTTCTTTTGCCAGGTTTTTAATTGAAAATAATTTTGTACATGTTTTGTTATTAATTTTATTCTGTATTTTTAAATTCTCATGTTGCTAGGAAATCTAGCCTTTACCCAAGCAGCATGACTATAGAGCAGTTGTGTTCTTTAATAATACACTTGGTATTACATACACATATCTGCCTTCTTGTGTTATATTAAAAGTTAATGCAGGACTTAGAATTCAAAACTAATATTTGACTTCCTAAATTTTCTGTTTCCAAATAAATTTTAGGATGAGAGTTGTTTCTTGAAGTACTGTGATAGTGGACCTAGAGCATATATTTATCTTTTTGTTTATTATTGCAGAAAGCATTGACAGGGCTAGATGATCTGCGGCAACTGAAGGCCCTCGAGATGCGTGTAAACACCAAAGAGAATAGTCTGGGAAATTTTGGTGAGAGAAAATTTTATTCTGTCTAAGATTATGCAAACATTTCATTCAATGAGCATAAAGAATATATCTCAATATTAAAAGCATTAATTAAAAAAAGTATTCCCTTAAAAATAACATTGGAAAAATCATCCTCCATTTTCTCTCAGCCCAACTTACCTCACAGGATAATTGTTGTGAGAAAAATAGGAGGAGGAAGCATATTAAGTGTGTTTGTCACTTTGAGTTATTATAGAAATAAAAAGGTGGGTTATAAATAAATAAAACTAACCTGAGAACCATAAATGATCCAATAGTTGTATTTAATATTGCCTTTGGAAAATCCACTAAATTGATTTTATGTCTGAAGCTGTTGTCTTATCTGGGTAAAAAAAGCGTAATGATAGAAAGTGAACTTGATCATTTCTAGAAATAAAAAAAACAATACATCTATCAAGTAGGGGAAAATATTTGAAATTTGTTTTATAAATTCATTTTTTTTTAGAATTGACCCAATGAAACATTTTCCCCTAGTATTGATTATGTTCTAGAAAGGGCTCATATAATCCTATCATGTGTAATTACAATGACAATAATAAGCAAATACTTGTAGAAAAGCATGACCCAGTGAAGTTCTGTGAAAAAGCATTCTTCCTTCAGATTTTCTGAATTCTTACATTTTTGCCACAGAATGTTTCAGAGTTCCATTTTAAAGACCTTCTT
>JANHFK010009848.1:246975-268327 GCA_036250565.1 Sibynophis collaris | reverse complement strand
GGCGCTACGGCCGCGCGAGAGGCGGCCTGAGGGGGGGAGTGGCGCCTTTACCCTCTCTTTTTCCCCCACCCCTCCCCCGCCTTTTTATTCCTGCCTCAGGTGACCGTTGAAAGCGAGCGGGGGCGGGCGGAGCTTGCGCACGCGCGTGAGGAGCTCCCTTGCCTCCTCCTCCCCTCCTCCCTCTCCCGCCACATGCTGAGGGGGAGAGTGGCGGTTGAGGCAACAGCTTCTCGCCCCGCGACGGGTTCAAAAGGCGGGCATGCGCACGCCTCTCCTCACCCCCCCTCCCGACGCGCTAACGGATCGCCTCCTCCTCCTCCTGCTCCTGCCTGAAAGCGCGCGCGGCTCCTCAGCTCCCGAAGAAGAAGAAGGAGCCATTTTATTTTCCTCAGAAAGCGCGGCGTTTTCTACACGAAGATGGCGGCGGGCTGTCTTTTCGATGCGCGCGCGCGCGCGCCGGCCGTCCTCGCCGGCCGGCTCCTTGTTGTTGTTGTTGTTTTCCCCTTTTCCCGCGATTTTTCAGGCATTTTAACGTATTCTTTTGCAAGTGATCCCTCTTGCCGAAGTGCTCCTGGCTTTTGATGTGTATACATGTTGTGTGTTGATCGTCTGTCATCGCCTCAGATAGCTTTTCCCCGCTGGGGCGCTCGGGGGAAAAAATTTAACCACGAATTTTATTTTTCTATTTTTTTTAACAAATCCGCGGTTCTCTCTCGGGTCCGGCCATAAATTGGGAGTGAGGAGGAAAAAAAGGTGGTTGCGATGATTCTGAAGAGAATAACAGGAGTTTTGAGCTTTTCGGCAATCTTCGCGTTATAATGAACTGATTTGGGGGTTCCGTGATACAGTAGTACGATATTGTATGTATTTTTGTGTCTGTGTGTGTGTATAGGAAATTTGACACATCAATTTTTTTTTTTAAAAAGTCAGTTATTTCTTTGCCGCCTGCGTTTCTTGGGTCATAAAATCGCAAGAATTGTATTAGATGAATGTTGGCTAAATTAGAGAGCTCAGTCTGTCATTATGGGAATTTATGATATTTTAAATACCGGTGTTAACAACTGCATTGTTAACGCATTGTAATGGCATTGTTACGTAATGTGAAAATTCCAGCCATTGTCTGCAATCTGATGCATTCAGGGTTCTGATCAAAACAAAATTCCACTATATAACTTACACAGGGGCTCATTCTATTGGTATTACTCATGAAGATGGAGAGTAAAAGAAAAGTAATAATTGGCTTTGCTTTGTTTATTTTCATTGCACGTGATAGTCTTTTTAAAAATTTACATGACCTCTTCTGATCCACATTACATCGTTTTGTTTCTTTATAGGTGATAAAAAGTCATTTTTAAAACCCATCTTAGCCAACAAGAAATCCATTTCAGTGAAGGCAGTTGGGCTTGGATCTGTGGTTCTTATTTTTTCCAATTTTCTTAATTCTTAAAACTGGAGGGTGGGGGGAATCCTTCAGAACACAAATCAGAACATCTGATGTCATTCTTTTAATAAAGTCCTTCAGGAATTTTATTGTTAGGTATTATGGAAGAAATGTGCCTCTTTGTTCATGTTGTTGCTTCCATTCCATTTTTATATCACACAATTTTGATAACTTAGAACAACAAGGTGAGTTTTAAGTGATTGATCTTGAAGAAAACACCAGAAAGAATATTGAAACATCAAATCGGATTATTAAAACTGTAGCAAGCTTTTATATTATTCAAATATTTATTGACTTCATCACTAAAACTTTGGATATAAGAATGATTGAAATTTAATATGCTGCTATCCAGCTGTTTATAGACTCAAGTAAGTATTGAAAAGCAGGAAATGTGTTTTTGCTCATTAAAGTTCAACAAGTTTGCAAGTTACTGAATACAGTCATGATTGTGAACACTTTTAGGGCATTTCCGATGTGTATTTAAGGATTGTTTTAGTAATCATATCTATTTTATTTTTTTATGAAGCAAACTAATGCCTATATCACAAAAATGAAAGTGAATAAATTTGATAATAGCTTTGCAATAAATTTTATTTAGGATATTGGGCTCTGATTATTGGTTATCATGCAGGATTGATTTTAGGACAGATATTCTGAATCAGGATTTAAGATTTCTGTAAACCAGGTGGAAGCTTTTGGTTCTTCTTGTACCTGCCCACATTCTCAGCTCATAACACATACCGGTAGGTTTTCATTAATGTGCAGTTAATGTGCTCTTTCACTATTTAACCTGAGAAGCCAGTGAATGTTTTAACCAAAAGTCGGATTCATTTTGAAGGCCAAGCAGATTAAAGGATATAGCATTGTTTTGGCACACCTCAATTTTACAGTGATTGCTGGATCTAGAAGATTTATGTATTCTTACCTGTTGTGATTGCAGTTGATTTAAAATAGTGGGTTAATGGTTTTAAGGTGTTTTTTTTTTAAAACAATGACAGAATTTATGTGCCATTTACTTTCTTGTCAATTGAGGCCCTAATAGTCTTGGAATTTTTTATTATGCTGTGGAGATTAGAGGATAAATTAGAAAAGAAAGCTCAAAGTTTATGGGATTAGTGGCCTATTTTTTTGAATGTGAAGACAATTCAAAAGAATGAATAACAAAATGAAAAATAGTACCTTAGGGACAAAGCCAGTTGGGAGACTTTCTGCAAGTCATACCTTCTCAGCCCTAGGAAACAGGCAATGATTTAGAAAAACATTGCAGATATAGTCAAAAACCTTGCTTACTCCAAGCCCCTCCCTATCTGGAATTGCTGCTGTGGGAGACCTTAATAGAGAGGGGAAAGGAGAGTGGAGGAATAAGAGCCATTTGTCCCGAACGGCATAGGCTGTCCTACTTGAACAGTGGTTTGGACTAGAAGACCTCCAAGGTCCCTTCTAACTCTGTTATTTTGTTAACTTCAGGGAGTTGCCCAGGCAGTTGCCAGAAGTCAAGGTTACTTGAAGGTACACATCTGCACACAAGCTAAAACCAATTCTAACTTGTATTCCTTAATACATTTGATGAAACTGCCATGAGATTCATAGTTTTTTACTCAATTGGGGAAACATTTATTTCCTAGTATTTTACTAGTTACATTGTAATTTGTTGTGCACTATTTAGTCATTGGAATTGGGTAGTATATAAATTTAATATAGACTGCTTGGAAAGGAATATTCTTTGAACCCCAAGGTGCAAATTTTTAATATTTGTGACTGACAGTCAAGAAATTTTTCTTTGTTTTTCTAGAAATGTTACATTCAATTAATTATGTCATTTGGTTATAATTGCAACATGTTTATGAATACAATATATAGTCAGCTCTTTCAGTTTTCCTGGTATCGTCTTGCTGTATTGAATGGGTACTCTGTATGTTTATGGCATGTTAATAGCCACAGACCTATACTGTAGGAAGTTGTGAGAGGCTTTGGTAGGGTGGATTCACCCCTTATTCTACTCACATAAATATGCAGATTCAAGGATTTACTATGAACTATACTAATTCTTACACTTCAGTATTTCTTAGCTTGAATAATGTCATGTTCTAGTTAAGTATATTCCATTTTAAACTTATCCTCTAAATATTTTCATGTGGAAGGAATAGTTAAAATAGCTTACGAATTGATTGCCCAGTACAGTGAAAAGAGATCAGATTTAGGCATCTATGTATATATTTCAGTGTATCCTAGGAAAACAAATATTTGAATTAAAGGAGATTCTGCGTGCATGCACCCTTTCAGCCTCTCCTTGTTTTCATAGCTTGTCCAGTTACCAGGGAAAGACACAAGTTTTTTAAGAAGATGTTGACCACTGTGTCATACTTTCTTGTGCCCACACCATTTTTTCCAGGTTGAGATCCAAAAGTATAAAACATCTTTACCTTGTTCTTTGTAGGAAAGCAGTGCAGTTGTAGTACATATTCAAATTGCAAATATAATTATTGGTAATTCCATATATGAGTAATTCAGCACATTCTAAATTAAAATTAATGTCCCTTATTTCTTTAATTACAATTTTCTGAAATTAATATTTAGAATTGTAGTGGATAACTTGAGTCCTCAGACCCAAAAGTGGCCTTCCAACCTGATGGGGTTTGGATTTGATTTGCTTGTTCGAATGCTTTTTGGCCAGTGGAACAATATCTGAACAGATTACTGAAAATAGGTGTTATTGTTTTCTACCCTTTTGAGTTAGGAAGTACTCAAACATTTATAAAAAAGCTCTTAAAGCTCTTAGCATTTTTGAAATACAAAATCCTTTCCAAAATTTGACACTAAGAATAAAAAAAAAGTACCCATATTTTTGACACAAAAAATACCCAGGTTTTTTGGCAAGTTTATAGAAATGTTTTTCTTTTGTTGATTTAGCTAATGTTTAATGCTTGCCCTGTCAGTGTTGGTGGGGGTGGTCTTAGAGGTTCTTTGGTTGAGCTGTTAACTGTTGGCTTGTTTGGCAGTTTCTTTATTGGGATATTGGGAACTTACACAAAGATTGAAAAACCCAGGATTATGGATCTCATAAACCTTTGCCTAGCCACATTCCTCCAATTTCATGGACCAACTTACCAAGAAATTAAAGGTACACCTAATCACTTTCAGAACTTATAATGAGGATCATTATGCAACGGAACCCTTCTTCAAATACAATCCCAAGCATGGAGCAAATATGTAGACGACACTTTGACCATAATAAAAAGGACCAATTTGAGAACACCCACAAAACTATCAATAACATCTTGAAAGGAATTCAGTTTACCAAAGAAGAAGAAAAGAACAACTCACAACCCTTTCTGGACATCCTGATCAGCAGACACTACAATGGTAAACTAGAAACGCAAATGTACAGAAAAACCAGCCATACTATTCAGGAGCTCCACTACCAAAGAAATAACCCAACCTCCCATAAGTGAAGCTGTGTAAGAACTTTATTTAGATGAGCACAAATTCACTGCAGCAATCCTGAACAGCATAAAAAGGAAATAGAGCAACTATACAACATCTTCCAACAAAATGGATATTCATTCAACTTTATCAAAAAGTGCCTGACCACTCAACCCAATACAGCACAACCAACACAAGCCCTAAAAAGAATAACACTAACATCAAAAACATCTCAGAAACCACCAACTACTCCTTATTAGCGCTAATGATGTTACCTGGTTATAAAACATCTGCAAGAAAACTATCAAGCTCAAGAGAACATCAAGGACACGTCATTTCAACCCTGAGCTACAAATATTTTCCTTTAAAGGATGAACATGTTTACACACATCCCATAAGAGATGTTTGGTTTGGAAAACAACTGCAGGAATTAAATTACTTTATAAAACATCTAGTTAAAAGCAAATAGCAATAGTGCTTATACTTATATACTGTTCCACCATGCTTTACAGCTCTCTCTAAGTGGTTTATAGTCAACATATTGTCCCCTACAATCTGGGTCCTCATTTTACCAAACTTGGAAGGTGGAGTCAGCCTTGAGCCTGGTGATAATTGAACTGCTGACAATTGGCAGTCATCAGAATTACCCTGTAATACAGCATTCTAACCACTGCATTCCACCATATAACTGGAAAAATACCATATATTTATCAATGTGAATAATGTGACTATTATAAGTTGGCATTTAATAGTGGAATATATGTTAAAGGAAAGTGCTATCAAGAAAACACATTACCAGAATTCTCTATTGAGATATGAAGATTGGAGAAAAACAAGAATGCAAAATAATATGAAGAATGAAGATAAAGTAATTCCATGGTATCTTGGATGTTTTCTGCCAAACATCAACACTTAACAAAACTGAATCAGGTAGAATGGCAGTTACAGAGTTTAGTTGAATGAAAAGCCACTTTCAGTAGATTAAACTCTACAGTTGTTTGAGATGAGACAAGATTTTTCAATTTCAACATTCACCTACGTCAGATTGTTATTTCTGGGATTGGAGACAATTTATAGTCAATGTAAACTTTAAAAATCTTCAATTACTATGTTCTGATAGATCTGTCCATTACGATAAGTCTTTTCAATAACACCTCCAGATCCAGTAAATTATAGCTCAGCAGCACCTCAAAATGTTTTCTGTACTTTTAAGCCTCTATTTTGCTGTGAAGTGCTTAAGAGGGAAGAAGAGAATTAAGTATGCTGCCTTGAGATTCTAGAGGAGAGACATGATGTAAATATCATTTTTTAAACACTTCATGGAAAGATTAAGGGATGGCAGAAATAAAAAGAAAAGTGATTTAAACCATCTGGTGTTCGGAAGAGCAATTATCCCCCTTTCTTCCTCCTCTGATAGTAATAAAGAAAATGGGACTAACCAGAAAATCCAGTTCCCCCTCAGCTTCTATCAAATTAAGACATTTTGTTGCCCCAAGGAAACAAAAAGAACCAAGATAAGACGGCATTCTCTCCTTTCACAATGCAAATCTTGCAATTTGCAAAGACTGGCAATTAAGTCTTCTATTAGCAAGAGAAATTTTTATGGCATTTAAGCTGAAGCTAAGGAGTATTGCATCACTTTTTGCCCTTCAAAGTCTGGCTGTCCTTTAATATTTGCAACTTTAATGGACTGCCTCAATCAGCCTAAAAGTAGAGCTGCCTTTGATTTGCCCTCTCAGTTCTCTTACATCAAGACTCACTTATTTGGGTGTTGACTGAAATTAGAGACATGAAATGTCTCACTGCTGCTGATTTTCTTTTGTGCATAAAAAAAGAAAACATTTTCTTCTTATTTGTCACTTTGTTTTCAGATGGCATACCATTCCCAACCTATGCTTTTTATATCTCCTGATGGATGTAGTTATTCCTATGAATTTTTCTAAAATATACGTTTTCTCTCATTTCTTGAATTGTTAAAAATGATGCTGAGATAATCTGTTTTAATGAATTATCTGTGACAAATTGATGCTTAATTCAAAAATACCTCAAAAGAAGATGTAGTTTTTAAAAAGCTCACGTTGGTGAAACTGATATGTGATGTATGCATGTTATTCTAAAAAGAAATATTTTGAGCCAGGTTCTTGGTGAAAAATTTAGCAACATTGAAATAACTCCTTTGCTGGATAACCTCTGCCAGGATCTTAAAGCTTTTCTCCAGGGAATAGAATCAAGTTAGAAGATGTCTTAGAACTCATGTAGTCAAATTCCCTGCATACTGCAAGATATGTTAAATTATTTTGGATATGTGCCTATAAAGTCTCTTATTTGAAAATTTTCAGTGAAAATTTTGTTTGATGTCAGCCTATTTCACTTACTCCCTGCCTAATGGCAATTCGTTCAACGATTGTTCAAAGTTACGATGGCACTGACAAAACTGACTTACAACCAGTCCTTGCTCTTTCAGTGTCCCCATGGTGACATGATCAAAATTAGGGTACTTGGCAACTTGCAAATATTTACCACACTTGCAGTGTCCTTGGATCATATGATCGGCATTTGCAAATTTCCTAGGGGACTTCTGACAAACAAAGTCAGTGGGGGAATTGGGCCATTAAGTGAATCAATGGCCATCCCCTCATCTAAATTATGTATAAAGATGTTCAGTACTAGGCATAAGACCTTGGGGTATCTCATGTCATGTTACCCTCCATGTAGATGTAGTTCTGTTAAGGACTACACACTGAGTGCAGTTGGTCAGTCACTTATAAATCCATCTGATGGTGATATGATCTAACCCACATTTTTCTATCTTATCAAGTTGTAGGTTGTAATCTACTTTATCAAATGCCTTACTGAAGTCCAAGTATATTATGTCCACAGCATTTTGCTGATCCACTAATTTAATCACTTTGTCAAAGAATGCAATAAACCCATGTTCTAAATATTTAACTATAGGAGTGCAATGGCTCACATAGTTAGGAATCTCGGTTGCAAGTTAGCAAACCTGAGTTCAAGAAATAGTGAAAGAAAACACTGGTATGGGAAAGTAATTAATTGCTCTGGGACTTTCAAGGTTTCCTTTCCAGAGAAGAAGGCTAGAGAGAAGTTTCCTGAAGATGGGCTTCAGCACAAGTCTGAAAACTCGGAAGACGAAACCTCTGGTCCTGGTGACCAACCCATATTGGATCCTTCAATATCCTGGGTCATGTACATTCATCTTTATTCTATATAAGCACTGCATGAGGATGCCCAGGAATGCAATCAATCCAAGTAGCAGCTTAGGGTTCCATACTGGATAGTCACACGATCGAAATTACACACTTTTTCCATTAGAAACCTTGATTCTTTGATTCCAGGCAACAAATTTCTTGGGGAGGAGATACAGAGACCTACTCCAATAGTTCTTCCAGCACCTTCATACAAGATATTAAGTCCTGATTTGCTTACCGGTAATTAAAGAAGCAACAGCTTGGTAGGGGTAACTACTCAGCCAAAGCAATGTCTTAATTTCTAAGAGTATAGGAACCCAGTCAATATTTTACCACAACTTCCATTATTGTCATTTAACTGGTTTGCACTGGGTATTTATCATGTCTGCTGACTTAACATTTTGAGTGAGCCAGCAAATTTTAAACTATAGAACAAGCCATGGTTTACAAACCAAAATAGTTGGATTTCTCATGTACTTGCTTGTACAACATAAGTAGTCTCTGTCCGTTCCTAAAAATGTTCCATTCTTCATAAAAAATCCCTTTAAATGTATGAGTCAAAGTCATTAAAAATGGGGCTTTTAAATAAAAAAATTATATGTGTTGATATCAGCTCAGCAGTCTTGTAGATTTATGTTAGGTTTTATTTGTAGTGTGGATGTTTTATTACTTGTAGCAGTGGCTGTGGTAAACTGCTAAGAGTCTTTTAAATTGCAACAAGGATAAACCTAATAAATAACTTCGCATGTTATGGTTCTCAATAAACCTTTATTTCTTTAAAAAAGCTCAGAATTACAAGCAGAGAGCACAAATATCAAGGAGTTTTTTTTCCTGCAGGAGAAATAAACCTAACAGGAGAATTGATACTAAATTTTAGTAAATTTTACAGGCAGCCCTTCACTTATAACAGTTTGTTTAGTGACTTTTTAAAGCTACAACAGCATTGAAAAAAGTGACTTATTGTTGTTCATGTTACAGCATCCCCATGATCACATGATCAAAATTCAGATGCTTGGCAGCTGACCCATATTGATGACAATTACAGTGTCTCGGTCATGTGATAACCGTCTGACAAGCAAATTTAATTATGAAGTCAGGTTCACTTAACAACTATGTTACTAACTTAACTGCAGTGATTCATGTAACAACTCTGGCAAGACAGGTTGTAAAATGGGACAAAATTCATTTAACAAATGCCTCACTTAGCAATGGAAATTTTAGGGTCAATTGTGGTCGTAAGTCAAGACTACTGCATTTATAAATCTTACAATGATTTTCCTGGAATAGAAATTAGGAAATCAATGGACCCTCAGAGTTTTTTATCTTTCACTGACAAGGAATTTCTTTGTTTTGCTAATGTGGCTAGAGACATTGCCAATCTCCCAGGTGCACCACCACCCTTTTGCCACCTTCCCGAAAGCAGCTGGAACCATGGAAACAGCAACAAAATTAGCCCTTGGCACAAGACTTGGCAATTCAGTGTTGCTGCATTGAGGGAAGAGAAGGTCTTTGAGGATTGTCAAATCTTCCCTGCACTGAGAAGCGAAACGTGGCTGTCTGCATTCCCGTTTTATCTCCAAAGTGATGCTTTTATTCTCTGGGATAGCTGGATTTTCAAGATGCAGATTTATGAGTTTCAAGATACAGTCCTTCAAGAAGATAGATAGGGATGCGGGAAAGGAGGTCTGAAACAGAAGACAATGTTCCAGCAGCAAAAACGGCAGACATGACTAAGTAACATTGACATGACTAAGTAATGTATGGATGGGTTTTGCTCACCAGAGTTCAGATGCCAAAAGGACTGCCTGGATAGAAGCAGCCAAGAGGATTTGCTGGTTATTTCTACTCCAAATCCCATTTTTGCACTGTGCACAAGAAAGAGCCCAATCCACCACTAGAGGAAAAGTCAAGGGACAAAAATGTGAAAATATTAC
Source organism: Sibynophis collaris (assembly GCA_036250565.1). Lineage (NCBI taxonomy): Eukaryota > Metazoa > Chordata > Lepidosauria > Squamata > Sibynophiidae > Sibynophis > Sibynophis collaris. The sequence goes on along the minus strand of JANHFK010009848.1, from coordinate 258,320 downwards.
CGCTTGTTTGAAAAAATTAAGTGGCTAGATTCATACAAAAACATGAACTCCTTGAGTTTATTGAATAAAACATACACTCAATGTGCTGTATATATTGATTTGCTGATTACATTCACGCAACATTCTAAGCTACGGCTTCATTAGCCAGAATTGATTGAAAAACCATTAAAAAAAAATATGGAATAATAGAGTTAGAAGGGACCTCATCTATTCCAAATGCAATGTAAGCCCTGAAAGAAATTCAGCTTCATTTAAACACAGTATAAAGAATTTTCCAAAACTAGGAAAAATATGTCTTTTGCCCTCTTCCATTACATTTTGTGTTATACTTTTATGGAGTAGATGCAGGTTTGAATCCATCAAACCAGAAACTTAGAGGGAGGAAAGGCTGATCTGAATAGAGGAAGCAACAAAATCAGAAAAAGCTAAGCAATGCCCTCTCCACTCCTTCTTTTTCCCTTCTGAATTTTTTTTTGGGGAGTGGCTGAAGGGTGAAAGGAAATCTAGGTGTATATAAGATGGTAAATTATGGCTCAGTTCTTAATCTAATGTTTCCATTCCTGATCTGGCACCTTCTGAATGCTTTGCAACTATAATTCTAGGAGTTTGCATCCTTTTATTTTCAACAGTAGTGAGGCTTTGGGATTGCACTTTGCAAGGGAGCCAGCAGGTGGCATTCTTCCCCCTGGGGAATTGGAGCAGCCTTCTAGTTTGATAAAAGACGCTAACCCCAAACTTCAAAATAAGTATCTTTGATGGAAAAATGATTGGAAAGGTGGATGAAAATGGGGATTAAGGACAAACATTTGTTCTAGAAAAACTTTCCTGGTTCATCGGACAAAGAATTTTTTACAGATACAGCCTGAGTCATGCCAGTTTTAAATCATATTAACAACCTCCCCACTTGGAGACCTTTTCAATCAGGATAGAGCTAAGGTAGAAAGAACCTTGGAGGTCTTCTAGTCAAACACCCCACTCAAGCAGGAGACCCTATACCATTTCAGATAGGTGGTTGCCCAGTTTCTTCTTAAAAAACCTCTTGTGATGGAACATGTACAACTTCTGGAAGCAAGTTGTTCTGCTGATTAATTGTTCTCATTATCACGAAATTTCTCCTTATTTATAGGTTGCTTCTCTCCTTGATAGGTTTCCATCTATTGCTTCTTGTCCTGCCTTCAGGTGCTTTGGAAAATAAGTTGACCTCTTCTTCTTTGTGGCAGCCCCTCAAACACTGAAATACTGTTATCATGTCACCCCCTAGTCCTTCTTTTCTCTAGACTGGCCATACTCAAATCCTGCAACCGTTCTTCATATGTTTTTGTCTCCAGGTCCTTAATCCTCTTAGTTGCTCTTTGCACTTTTTCCAAAGTCTTAACATTTTTGTAACGTGGTGACCAAAACTGGATGCAATATTCCAGGTGTGGTCTTACTAAGGCTTTATAAAGCGGTACTAACACTTCACGTGATTTTGATTCTATGCCTCTGTTTATACAACCAAGGATTGTATAAGCTTTTTTGGTTGTTGCCACACATTGCTGTCTCATATTTAAGTGATCGTACACTAGGATTCCAAAGTCCTTCTCACAGTTGTTTTCAAGGTACTGGACCTTACTGAAAGTGCTAAAAGGCTTAGGTCCCTAATAGCTACAGTTGTGTTTGTTCTCACACTTCCTGGTCTGCTCAGGCTATTTGGAAGATGGCTTCTTTGCCTTGCAAAGAAAAAGCAAAGGCTTTCTCATGAGTATGATGTCCTGCCTGGAGATGTTGGCTTGGCCTCTATATTTTAACTTTCCAAAGATTGCAAGCAAAATTCTTCTTTGTTTAACTAGGCATTTTTTATGCCTTGTAAATCTTAATCGCTCTGTTGATTTTATCTCCTTCTTTACAGTATTACTCATCATCTCAACCGTTGGCTGACCTCCTCTGAGCTCAAAAGCTACGTAGGGTCTAAACAGTGTAATCTTACATGAGAGATCTCCTCTCCATTGCTGTAGACAATGTAGGAAGTTCTTCCATTCCATCATTTTTACTCTTATCCATCTCCTTTAACCAAGCTGTGTTCTTGCTGCATCTCTTTGGGTTATCTCATATCTGTGCCCATAAGCGAATGCTTATGTTTGATATTGCAGTATTGGCACCTTTTAATAATGTTTGATTTCCCATTTGGTGCAGAGTTTGTCTCCCAGTTGATGTCAGGGTAGTTAATGTCCCCCATTATTACCATGGTTTGTTTCCCCCAACACATTAGTTAACTGATTGGCAAAAAGTTCCTCTATTTTGATTGGTTGAGTGGCCTGTAGAACATACCCCTATGGCAATATCATTCTTTTTTTCTTCTATATTAGCCTATATATGCATTCATAAGAGGAATGAGAGAGAATATGAGCAAAGAGAGAATCAGAATAAGGAGAGGAGAGGTCAAGGGGAGGTCCAGGCTGTCAGCTGAAAAGCAAAGTGTGACTAGACATACATCATCAAACACTTACGCAAAGAATGCTGTGAGCTTGCAAAGGCACCAAATTCAAATAAGGATGTAAACATTGCCTGATGGAACAACAGCTTTTACTTCCTCTAAATTGGAAGCCATCTGTGATCGTCCCCATTTAGTCCAAAGGGCAGCTGCTAAGCCATCATCTCAGAAAGGTTTTATGGAGATGCCCCTTTCCAAACAATTATCCCAGTTTCTTGCTTACCAACAATCATCGAAAGATTGGCTCCTCTTCAGTGAAAAAATCACAAAACCAACACCATGGGAAGAACTGTGGAACAAATATCTTCAATTTACAAAAAGTTATAACTTAGGAGAAAACCGGCACAAAATGTTTTACAGATGGTATACAGCTTCATCAATAAGCAGGTATTTATGATGGTTGTCAGATCTTCGCGGTCACGTAATCATCGTTTGCAACCTTTCCAGCCAATTTCTGACAAGCAGAGTCAATGGGTGTCATGGATCTGCCCTGGACCCATCTCCGGACACAAATTCAGAGGAGGAGGGTGAGTTTGAGTTGGCAAAGAAAAGCACGGGAATGAATATTGATCAGAATCGCGGCTTGGAGAGTGCTAGCATAACAGAGCAGCCTCAATTGGATTGATCAGAGGAGGGACAGGCGGAAGATGATGTAGGTGAGTTGCAGCAAGTTGGCCAGGAGGCTCCAGGCTAGGACCGGAAGCAGCTGCTGTTAGCAATGAGCGGGAGGTGGAGTCCACACCTCTGATCCAAGGACAGAGAGGAGGCAGGCACAACACCTATCAGCTAGACTATTTGCAAGGAGGCAACCTCGACTCTCATGAAGGGCTGCATTGGCATCGCCTACTTAATCCCATCCCAAGAATTTGAGTCTCGTGCCCGGTTCCGTGCCTTGTGTACTCATGTCATGTATCCTGACCCGTTGGATTCCCAAACTGCTTTCCTGGACTTTGTGCCTTTTTGGACTTGGTCATTATGCTGAGCTCAGAATCAGGACCTACAAAATGGGGGTGCTTTCCAAGGACATGTTTGGGGGCTTTGAATAAACACCGGTAGAACTCTTGCTGTATGTGCGTGTGTATGAGAGGAGCAGGCAGCACAACGGGGGAAGCTGGTTTCGCATGATTCACTTAACAACATCCTTGCTTGGCAACGTACATTCCAGCCCCAATGGTGGCCCTAAGTTGAGGACCACCTGTACGGTAATTCAGTATTTCCCAACTCCGGCAACATGAAGATATGTGGACTTCTAGCTACCAGAATTCTCCAGCCAGTTACTGCTGTGGCTTTCCTTATCTGCAGTCTGTCCTGGCACTAGAATGCCCTGGAACCCCTCATGTTCCCCCTGATTTATATGATCCTGCCGCACTTCAGCCAATCCTTCACATGCCAAGGAAGAGTCCTTTTTGTTCTTGCTCCAGTCACAAAGGAGCCATAATGTTTGTAAGCCTTTCTGAGACATCTTTTCCTTTGCCCTTTCCAATATTAGTCATTCCTTAGTGAATCTGTGCCCTCCGACGGTTGTTTCTCTACCACCAAGGGAAAGTAATACATTTTATTACTTAGTCCAGACTGCAACAAGATTTAGAATAGATTTATTGCTATTGACATTACAAGGGTCGTTTTAATTCGGGTTTTTAAGGGATAGATCCAGTCTGATTTAATTGCTTTTAATTGCTTTTTATGTTTTGTATTCATGTTTTTTAATATTGACTGGAAACCGCCCTGAGTCCTGCAAAGGAGAAGGGCGGTCTAAAAATCTAATAAATAAAATAAATAAAATAAATAAATACAGACAGTATTTCCCAAAAGCAATTTTTTTAATAGTTACCTAAATAAGTGATTAAAGTGATTAAATAAGTGAGTTGAAATTTATTTACATGGGATGCATGTTTAGGGTATCTGTAACTAAATAGTGCCTGGTTTTTATTTATTATCATAAAAAGTGCTAATCTTATAAGAAGTTTAGCTATTGTTACATTTATAGTTATTTTCCCATTTTACCTGTTTCTCAGATTGTTTCCTATAAATGTGATCAAAATAACTGAAGGCATTCTTTTTTCTGGGGCTTTTTTCTAGGACCCAGATTACAATTACAGAGTTGAAGTGAAAAAACTCATCCCTCATTTAAAATGTTTGGATGAAATACCAGCAAATCAAACTGCTATTCCTTTTCCATGCAAAATGAATAAGGACTGGCTTATTGTCAAGGAATCAATCAAAGAAGGAAGTTTAATTGAGGAAGCTTCAGGTTCAGGTGTGCTAAATTATTTTATGAGACTTTGTTTGATTACCAATAAGAGAAAAGAATATCTGTGCATACATACAAAACTGATTATCATTACCAATAATGGGATATGTTTACTTATTTGTCCTATCTGTATAGCCGCCCATTTAATACAAAATGACTGTGGTTAGCATGCAATAAAATTAAGTATCATTTGGATTCATAAAGAACAGATCTTGGGTAAAGCTAAACACGGTAGCATTAGAACTGTGCTTTTAAATATTAAAATATAAACTATGCAAAAACAAAAAACAAAATACCAACATGTAGACCCTACATGTATAACCTATGGATGTGCTGGAATAGAGATAGTTCCATTTTGCTATTTTATAAGAATCACAGTGGAAAAAAACCATTAATTTTATATTTTTCAGGGGAAAATACCAAAGTAGTATTAGACTTGGACCAGATTAGGTTCATGTTACTGTTCAGCCATAAATCTCCTTGGGTACTTTTCAGCTGGTATCTGTTTCTCAGCCTATCACATCTTATAGAATTAATATTGTGTTAGGAGATATGCTCAACTATTTGCTCTCAGGGAAAAGATGTGCTATAAATATAATAAATTTACATAAATTGAGCCTTAGGTGGTATGTTACTAGGCAGTAAAGATGACCATAGATAATTAAAAATAATACTTTCTAATTATATGTGAAATAAAACACAGGTAAACATTCAAATATACCATATATAGTCACATATAAGCCCATCCTCATATAAGCCAACACTTCATTTTTTAAGCAAAATACCATGAAAAATGTGCCACTGCAGATAAGCTGATCCTAATTTTTCATAGTATTGTTAAAAATTGAAGTGTTGGTCTATCTGAGGGGCTTATCCATAAGTATGCTGTATATGGGAACTTTTAAAAAGTATTACAATACTGTACATGCTTCTGGATAAGCTCATCGGCAGATAAGGTGAACCTGATAGTTTTTTTTATTTTGCCATAACATTTCTTGTCTTACCTGTGAATATGTATAGTACTTTTATTGTTACAAAATTGTTCTAGGGGCCTTTAAAGAGAAAAAGAAGTCACCGACATTTCTATAATTTCTAACAATTTCCCCCCAATTCATAGTAGGGTTGTTCCTGTCGGACTGGAGTGGAACAGATCTGTTTTTTCATATAATGATTAGTATAGGTAGTCCTCATTTAGTGACCTCACTAACTGATCACAGGTCACTAAGTGAAACCATGACTATGCTTATGATCTTACTTCAACTTTCCTTTGCTTTACAGACCTGTGAAGGTCATAGATGCAAGGATTGGTCACAAAGTTATTTTTTCATCACTGTCATAACTATGAATGGTCATTAAGTGTGGCAATCACTAAATGAAAATTACTTGTATGAGCATATGTCCCATATGCCTCTTTTGCTTGAGAGCAGCCTCACCCACCAGTCTCCTCAGGAACTGATCTTGTATGCTGTGGTGAGATCTCACACATTCTCAAATGTGGCTTCTCATCAGTCTGATTTCAATAATATTAACCTTTTTTTTTCCCTTTTCAATGTGCTCTTCTAAGATTGAAGATTCTTCCGTATAAGATTCTTTTTCCTCTGAAATTTCCTGATGATTTCCCACTGGGGCTGCCACTGCCACCTTGGCTGCTTACATATGTTTTTCCCCTCAAACTAGCCATAAGCTTATGATATGAGTAGCATATCTTTTAAATTCAGCTACTCCTTGGATCTTAGCATCTTAAATTGACTTCTTCATAGGCTGATTAAGTCCAATAACTCACTCTTTATTTTCTGGGGCATCTCACTGGATAAACTATTTTATATTTTCCCAGTTACATTGAGGAAAGAATGCAAATTGTTTCAAGGGTTATGTTTAGTTAATCGCATTGTCTGCCCCTCATATGGATTAAGGCTTGGAAATGACTATAACATTCTTGGCGACTGCCTCATAACAAACACAGAGAATAAAAATCTATCCTATTATATAATCATTAACCAAATAATTGTTCACCAGGACTGAAATCTCTACTATCCTTTCAAGTGGAGGAATGGAACTGATGGGAAGATACTGGATTCTTTTTCAACATGCTATTTTTTTCTTCAATATCCCCAAATTCTTTTGTATACATTTTGCTAATTTGAGGCTGAAGATTGGGAGCAACAGACAGGCCAAGATTTCAGCATCTCTCAAACTGCTTCTCATTTCATAACTGTTCAGTTCAAGCTTGTTTTAAAAGACATGGGTCTGTTGCCATCATACTTTCTTGTTGCTTAAGACCATCTTGAGGTGGCTTTTGACCTGTAACCAAATAGCTTAGAGCAGTAGCCTTCTAATGAGGACTGTTGTAACTCTTTAATTAAATTGATAACAATGAATCCTGATCTTGTGCTATTATTTTTGAAGAAAATGTTGTTGTTCTTTTATAATAGAGTTCTGTAACTCTTACGTAGGACTAACTGGGATAGAGACAATTTGTTTTGTTTTAAACTTAGAAAAAACAATCCCACCTGGAAAGTTTTGCAAAATGTTTTGAATTAGCTTCGTTCTGGCAAAGCAAAACTGGATCAGCTTGAGGATTCCATTGGGAAAGAATTCAAAATGTTCTGGGATGCTTTGGTTTTCACCCAAAAGCCACAAAAGAGGGTGGGATAGCAATCCATGCATAATGCTACTAGCCAACCAATCTGTGGGATATTTGGTACTACGGGATGTGTAGGCAAACATTTACTTTTTTCTTTTAATGATCCTGTAATCCCTTGCATCACCCCGTCCCACCCTGATTTTTAGGCAAACATATAAGCGTATAAATCAGAGACAACTCTAATAGAAAAAATAACTTTTTATTCTTACTGTGTTAGATGATGTATACTGTGTATAAGACAAAAAGCAAATCTGTTCTCAGCATTTGTCAGTTAGTGGTTAATTAGCATCTCCCACCTTCCTAGTCTCATTGGCACCAAGCATAATTTCATTTCCAGTCTTCAAATATACCATAAGGAAACCCTACAGATTCTATACAGTTTCCTTAAATGCTTTCAAGCATTACTGGTGGATTGTGGTTACTGGTGGCTGTGAAAAGATCCTAGTGCTATATGACTGCATGAATAGCATTGATTAATATTAAAACAGTAAGACCAAAGACACCATGCCACCTGTGACTGCATTTTTGCCAGCAATGTAACCATTTAAATAAATGTACTAACAGCCCATTAACAAAACACAACAAACAAGCAACCAGACAGACAGAGGCAATCAGTTTCTTAAACTCACCCTGTTGTATATACATTAAAACCTCGGCAAACAAATACAGAATTTTATTTGCAAGCAGTCAGATACAGCCATTAAGACTATGAAAAGCATTTGATGAGTGCTTCACAAGACACATTTGTTGAAACGTTAAGCAGGCCCATGTTCCAGAAGACTTTGGGCATTTACTTTGAAGGCATTCACCAATGACCTTCATTTGTATGTATGTGCATAGCTGCTTTAATGGCAGACTTAATTGAGGTATTGTCTGAATGCATAAAGAAATGAGGGGAAGGTGAGCAAGGGATCCTTTGAAAAAGGTCCAGTAAACATTTTAGTATTCCCAGTATTTTATCCCCAAATATCATCCAATCCAGCCAGAGGAAATAGTAATTGTTACATAGGTAAAGAAGGGCATTAAAAACAGTAAGGCAAGACACAAGACAAAAATCCAGTCAAGTTGCCTAGAGTGCCACTTGAAAGATTTCATTATTTGAAATGAAGTCCTTGAAACACATTGTGTAGACTGTTTTGTCTCCTACTGATCTTAAAATACATGCTTTTTCTTTTTGCCCTTCTGACATGAATAAATCTAGGGAGGCAGCAGGGCTATAAAACTATCTTTATTTTGGTTTAAACAATCAATACAGATATGGCAATAGATACATTTGCCTCATGCAATAGCACCTTCTGCTATCCACAGAACTGACATATCATAATAGCATGAAGACATTCCATATCTTACAGTTTGCTGAAGATATGTCCTCATAATGGAGTCTCCATCTCATACTGATAGGCTATTTGGCTGCTGCTTAGGGAGGCTGTAGCTGATCCAAGATGTAAGGTGACATGGGTACGGGTAGCTATTTACTTGACTATCATTGTCCCAATAGAGTAGACCTGCCCCCTTTCATTCCATCTTTGGTTTTGGCTGCAAGGAAGAGCAGAAGCCTGGCTTCTGCTACCATTGCCAGGTTAATCACCCCTAGATTCTTAGAGTGTTGGAAGACCTGAAATTCACTAGCCTACACCCTGTTTAAGGCACATAAGTGGAAAATGTAATTGAATTCTTTTCCCAGTACAGCAATTGCTGTTCTTAGGGAAGTCTTGGCGCCTAGGACTCTTTTTGGAAAGTTCCTTTAAAAAGTTCAGTCCTCCAGAGATTTGAACCTACAGGTAGGATTTGACATAGGCAGACATTTTCCTCTTTTGTCCTTCTGAATATGTATATCTTAATTTGATACCAGAATCAATAAAGTGAGTTCTCAAACTCTGGTTCTTCAACAGTATTTAGCAGCAACTGCATCTTGGCTGCACAAATCCAAATTACCACTAGATTGCAGCCAAGAAAGACAAAAAGCTCTTGACTTTGCTGTCATCAAATGGTTAATTAATTTAATTTAATTTTATTATATTTATAGACCACCCTTCTCCTTCGCAGGACTCAGGGCGGTTTACAGTCAATTAAAAACACAGAAATACAAAATTTAAAATATCAATTAAAACATAATTAAACTAGGCTGTGATTATTCCCCTTAAAAACCCCATTTAAAATCTAAACCCCAACTATATTAAAACCCTAATAGCTACATCCAAGCGAGGAGGTTGTGAGGAGTAAAGATTAGGTAAAGATTGCTTGTAGTGGTAGAATAATGGATATTCATTGCCAGACTGTGTGGTGTAGTATGGAAAGGCAACTCGCCTCTAACAAATGTCTTACAGAACCTTTCTGAACTGACTCTCCACAAGATCAGTCTGGCTGCTGACCCTCAACATGCCAGAAATGAGGAAGAAAAAATCAGCTCTTCTAGCTTTAGGTACAGACTTCTTGGAACTTTGTTGTGTGCACCTCCGGTAAGTCATGTGTTTGTTTTAGCCTTTGAGTCGTATGGGAGGGTGAGAGTGCAGTTTTGTGTTTATTTGGTAGTAAGGCCCTTTGAGTTGAAAGGGAACTATTCCTAAATAAATATGGATTGCCATCTTTGTTGCTAGATTTTCTAAGAGAGAAAAAAGACAGGTCAAAGAACAGTCTGAGCGTGCCTTCCAGTCTTCAAAATAAAGCTTTCCAGTATGAGAAACATAGCTATTGTTCGCCTTCCTCTGGTCTCTTCTTATGTCCCTTCACCTTTTTCTCCCTTTCCCTCTCCCCTTTTTTTCAGACCAGCCTTTGCTATTAGCAAGCACTGAGTCTTCAGATAGTTACAGTCCGGAGCTGCGGCTTATTTGAATGAGGCTAATGTTCTCCCTTCACCACAGACTGGAGGGGTGGGGAGAAGGCTGCAAAGTCACTAGGAGCAGCCATTGTGATACTCAAGAAAGCAAAGGCCATTGAGAGAAAAGGCCAAGCTCTCTGAATGGAGAGCACACTCTACAGGGAACAGTGCGCAGGACTATGAAATGTAGCTCTACACAAATGTAACAAGGCTGTATGTAGTGAATGTTTGTTCACTAGAACAGGGCTGCTATGAAAAGAGCCAATGGAAAAATGATAGTTGTATTTTTGTAATGTCGAACAATAAGTGAATGTACACAGTTCCCTTAATAAAATCAATCTTCTTTTCTCTTCAGAAAAATCCATCACTTCCTTCCAGCCCCTACATAATAGGGCTAACAGGTGGATCTGGTAGTGGCAAAAGTTCTGTTGCCCAGTATTTGCTTCAACTTGGTGCCTTTCATTTGGATATGGACAGACTGGGACACACCATTTACACACCAGGTGGTCCTGTATACCAGCAGGTGATAGAAACATTTGGACCAGGTACGATTGACCTTTGGGGGAAGCTATGTTTTAACTAAGTTCACCCGGAAAACTGCAAGGGAAGAGATAGCAAGGATTCTGCCTCAATTTGTTTTTTCTTCTCTCTGATCCTCTGCCAATCCACTTTTATGACTTAAAACAATGTATTCTCTCCCTTTCCAAATTTATTCTCCCTGTTTTCTTGCCTAAATTGCATTTGTCCTCAGCAGACAAAGTTTATAAACGTGCATTGATATCAGAGTAGTTTGTCCCATCATTGGAAAAATAGATATGGAAGGAGAAAAACTGGGGTAACAAGCAGGCCAAAGGTGAAACTGTTGTGTAAGGTATTATGCATATTGAATTGCCAGTTAATCTAAGTGAAAATATTATTTGGCAAAGTCGATCACTCTTGGAGGACACTCAGGCTAGGTGACATGGTAGGCTAGACTCAAGGAAAAATAATATTATTATTTACCACTATAGCTAGTTCTTATATTGTAAGCATTTCTCCACAACTCAGCAGAGGTTATTTTCGTTTGCATTCATATGTTAAAATGGTTCTGGGCAGCCAACCAATAAGGTGACTTTCCAAATCTATTGCTCTCTAGAGAAGTTTGAAATTCTAGGACTTATTC
>JANHFK010009848.1:229402-246875 GCA_036250565.1 Sibynophis collaris | reverse complement strand
AATTTAAAATACCAATTAAAACATAATTAAACTAGACTGTGATTATTCCCCTTAAAAACCCCATTTAAAATCTAAACTGGTTGAAAGGTTAGTCATTTTGAAGAAATTATCACAATATTTGTCATAAGCTGAACATCTCTCACACAGACAGACAAAAACCCCAACCTTGAACTCTGGCTCCAAGAACATTTACATCTATACTGCACAAATGGAGGCAACCGCTGGCTACCTTGCAGTTAAGAGAGAATTCTTTGCTGCCATCTACTGGCTTTTATAAGTTAACAGTCCGTTTGGGAGATCAGTGGCAAAATAGCTGAATGGGTGAAAAGGCCAGATTTTACAACACAATCCCAGCATGTGTCCCCTAAGTGATTGGCAGCTTTTCCTGTAATAAGTGACATTCAAATTTCAGGCAGAGACCATGGCAAGTTACTGCCCTTATATAGTGTTTTGTGAAGAAGCAATACAGATAGTACAGCATAGTCCCCATCCTGCACATTAAGGGAAACTGGGGCACAGTGTGACTTATGCTGCCATGATTTCTCAGCTCGAGGTCACAGGATGAAAGCATGATAATGCAGTTCAGAGATGAGCTCCTTATTTAGTATTTCAGGTATCGCATGTATATGTATGCATGTTTTTCTGTTTTCAAAATCCTTGCATTACAATGGTCTTTGTGAACAATTGCACTCTCTGTTTCATTCTGACCTGAATAATCACTGACACAAGTTAATAAATTTGCACAAAGAATTGTGATTAATAAATGGCAAGGTGTTCCTAATGTTAGCTTACAAAGTTTCTAACGTTTAGTGTAGTCATGGATGAATCCATGTAGCTTTTTTGACAACAGCACAGAAATATTACTTTAGTGGGAATATTACTTTAATTTACGCGCATATCATTTGTTTTCTGTGCTTCTCTCAAGTGGACACTTACAGCATATTCATGTTACAGTATCGTGTTATCATTCTTCCCCGACCCCTACCCTTCTTCGGTTTAGATTCTCAGTTAGGACTCCTAACAAGAAGGCTGGGCTCTGCTGCAACTCACTTTTTGCTAGGTTCCAGACCTCAGGCTCTCCAGAGATCTCCCAGTGCTCATTTGCTTTCTGGTTGTAGCACTCTCCTGGAATCCACCATCTGTGATGAGATATTGCCTGATGATGATTCAAGTGACCTGACCCATGGTAATGGAACACCTTGTGCTTTTCTTGCGCATTTCCTCTCCTCTAGCCTCTCTTTAACAGAATATGTGGAAGCAAACGAGCGGAATTTTCTCTCTCCTATACAAATGGATTTATTTATCCATTTATCTGCTTATGGTAAATGTATGTACACGAACATTTCCATAAGCTTCCTTTTGCAGAAATTTTTCTGTTAACTCAAACTGGGAAATGAACACATGTGTTAAAAAGAGTGGTTCAGTTTTATGTTAACGTTAGAGATTATGTTCAATCAAGTAATCTCTGTGTTGTGGTTGGCTGTTCTCAGACTTTTTCCTGCCCCGATAATGACATTTCTTTCACTTTTTTTCCAAAGTCAGTTTAACTATTATGCTTACCTTAAGCTGAATGAGGAAAGATATTCCTGAGCTCTTTGCCCATTCCTACTAATCCTACTTCAGCTCACAAATGTGTTTTTGACCAAAATAGAAAGTTGGTAGTTTTTTTCTGAATATCTCTTTCTAAATATCGAGAAAACATAATTGCATATAAGCTTGTATATGAAGTTTCGGGTAAAGAAAACAGTTTTTTAAGCATATGAAATTATAAATTAAGACACTTTTTAAATTTTGTTTTTGGCAGGTGTCAGCAGAGTTATATGTGGGAACCCCATCAAAGCTCTTCATGCACGAAGACAGAAATTAGGTGTAAGTTTCTTTATAAGTACATTTTTGAAGGGAGGGAAGGTTAGAAGGGAGTTGTCATGAAAGAAGAATAAGCCTATGTTTCTCAGTCTGCTTCTAGAGCTGAAAAGCTCACATAAAGTTTTCTGCTTCTTGTTAGGGTATGTTGCTAATTAAATTATCAGCCCTTTTCTTTTGATCATGAATGGGTTTCTGGCAAACCTTCTCACTCACCATGGAGATTCATACTTGTGAAAGTAAAGTGGGAAAGCTGTTAGGGACATTTCAAGGGAAGGAACAAATCTGATGTAGAGAAAAACACACCTAAACCTTCCCCAGGAGACAAAAACAAATGGAGCTGGGTTGCAACATTGCCTGATCTTGCATGTTTGCAATAGTATGCAGGCTGCCCCTGATACCTCCAGAAACTGTGGCACAACAGCAGGTCCCTGTTGGTAGAATAAACATTGGCCATGATGGGGAGATTATAAATAAATTAAGATTTAAAAATAATCCTTGGCAAAATTATTTTTTTTCAGTGGAAATTATATAATTTCTCTAATATTGTAGTCTGCAGTAACAAATCTGTTCCAGCCACCGTGTCAACTGGCAGAATATAATTATGATTTTGAAGAAACTGGCAATGTAAATGAGAGAGACATCTTTGCTGAGCTGAAAGTCTTGCAAGAACATCATTACCAGTAAGAGCCAAAATTTAGTCCATTATTAAGCAGAATTTTTTAGAGTTTCCCAAGATAAATCAGCAAGTGAATAAAGACAAACATTAGGAATGTTTTGGTAGGGAATTGTTTATACTGCTTTTTCTGGCTTCATTCAATATATACTCAGTTTTTCAGGGTGAAACCTATGAAAGTCCATGAAAAATCTTTCCTTTAATAACTATTCTAGGTTATCACTTCGGGGGAAAATAGAGCTTTTCTCTTGTTTTCATTGTCATAAGCATGTCAGCCATCTTGTGGCCATGCTCAGGAACTGTTCATATTTCCTCCTATTTTCATTCAGTGTGTATAGTTTACAAAGGAGGAGAAATCAAATAAAAATTGTTAAGAATTTCTACATAGTTAGTTGTTTATTCAAAAATAAAGACACCAACTTCAGTTCATGATTTTGCTATTATGTCTGATTTCCCACTTTTAAGCTATTGTCCTCTCTGTATTGGTGGTAGAATGCAGTCAACTGTTTAATTATTTAGAAGAGAAAATTAATGATAATAACAAATCTGCATATTCTGGTTTATTTAATCATGCTCATTATGAGGAATTACTGTGCCAACATCAGTGGTTACAAAATTTCCATATTTAGGATTTTAGGGCTAGTTTTCTTAAAAAGAATAAGATGGGTGGGTTAGGGGACTGTATTGATGTCAGATTAGAAGAAAAATGTGGGAGCTTCATCACTTGAGACTTTCAAGAAGAGACTGGACTGCCATTTGTCAGAAATGGTATAAGGGGGGTTGAGCGAGGGGTTGGACTAGGAGTTGGACATATAACAGTGATGGCGAACCTATGGCACACGTGCCACAGGTGGCACGCGGAGCCATATCTGTGGGCATGCGGGCACTGGCCCAGCTCAGCTAATTTTCGGGCCTTTCTGGCCTCCCGGAAGTCAGAAAACGGATGTTTTCGGGCCTCCAGAGGGCCTCCGGGAGTGTGTGTGTCAGGAAGGCTATTTTTGCCCTCCACAGACTCCTAGAAAGGCTCTGCAGCCTGTGGAGGACAAAAAACCGAACCTCCGGTCCCACCGGAAGTCGGAAAACGGACGTTTTCTGGCCTCGGGGAGGGTGTCAGGAAGGCCATTTTTGCCCTCCCCAGACTCCTAGAAAGGCTATGGAGGCTCGGGAAGGCGAAAAACGGGCCTACCAGAAGTCGGAAAATGGATGTTTTCAGGCCTCTGGAGAGCCTCCGTGGGGGTCAGGAAGGCCGTTTTTTGCCCGCTACAGACTCCTAGAAAGGCTCTGCAGCCTGTGGAGGGCAAAAAACCAGAACTTCCGGTCCCACCGGAAGTAGGAAAACGGACGGTTTCCGGCCTCCAGAGGGCCTCCTTATGGGTGTGGGCACGCACGTGCGACGCCCCCTCCACCACCACCCCTTTTGGTACACGAAAGGAAAAAGGTTAGTCATCACTGACCTATAAGGTCCCTTCCAACTCTGTTAATCTGTAAAAACAAAAACAATGCTATCAGAAATAAGTATTTTTTTTTCTCAAGAGAGATTTGCTAAAGACTGAATTAGACTATTTTCCTGTAAATGCCGTAAAATCTGGGTTTGGCGGAATTTTTTTTAGAGCATAGCACGGGGCAAAGTTCATTACAAATGCATTACTATGGATTTTTTTTTTTTTTTGCTTCTGGTAATTATTTCAGTTTAAAGATATATGACACGTAATATAAATTGGATATGGTATGTGCAAATAAATAATATATACTATTAATGTACAGTATGTTATAAAATTTGAGCAGGATGGCAGCTAATTAAAAAGTTAATCTCTGGCAGGCACTTGCAAGCCTTCCAAAGGGTGAAATCTCCCCAGCTGCTGAAAATAACACACAGTGATGAAGAAGGGGAAGAGGAAGAAAAAGGCTGCAGCCTGAGTGACAGCTGTGATGAAGATTTCAAAGAAACCTTTCAGGATAACTTCATACAAATTACCTCATCAGAAGCTTCTTGTTGTTCCCATCTTTCTCAGGTGTCATCAGGTATAGAACTAATAGGGCAAACTGGAGTGTCATTTGTTTATAATATTTAAAGATTAGTGTGCAGTATCATTAAACAAGCAAATGCTGAGGAAAAGGAGATGGTACTCTTAGGTCACTGAGGGAATGAGGGAAAAAATAGATATGGAATGTATAGTGTGTTAGAAACAATAGCAGCAACTTCTGCATTCTCCTGTCTCACTACAGATATTGATCAGCATCTTTGGATACAAATAATTTAAATCTTACCGAAAAGGTTTAACAGGCAAGCCACTGAATTGAGCCAACTCTTTGCTGTATAAACTCAACTACAGTACTGTAGTGCATGGTTTGCAGTTGTTAAATGGCTTAGCATGGTGCACGAACTGTTTAGGAAAAGAGCTGAGAGATACATTGCTAATCTGAACAAACTTGATATATGCAACTCCTTTAATCATAGTGGAATTACATAGAAAATTGTTACTCAAATTCTAGCTTAAAGGTTTTTAAGTTCTGCTATTGTTTTTCTTTCAAATGTGTGTGATTCTCAGAGACTGCCTGGACAAGTCCCTGCAGTTTTTCCCAAAGTGCTATTAGAGAAAGGGATTAACCCAAGGCTTACCCAGATGGCTTTTGTGCTCATGGTCTCCCAGTTTCTGACCTGATGCCTTAACCACTCTACATAAAATTGGTGCTCAAGTTCTGCTTAACACCTGCTAAAAATGTGGCAGAAGAAGCTATTCAGTACAGATTCTAAAAAAAACTATTTACAGAACTGCAAATTTATCAATATTCTTTGTTATTAAGCTATCTAAAATATTCAGAAAAGATAGATATTGCACTGAAATTGAATGCGATGTATAAAATTATCCCTTTAGAATTTTGAAATTATTAAAGTTGGGAATTCAGGCCATTCCATCCGGGTAAATTCCTCTTACAGAACCCAGCAATCTTTCGGATGAAATATTTTGTTGCTACATTGATGGTGTGCTTTTCCCTTACATTTCAGATTCATCACATAGCCTCCCAAATACATTACCAAGCATTGTAAAGCGCTCTCTCCAACCTTCTCCTCCAAAATGCCCTTCACCTGCATCCATGGGTGTGACAGCTGGATTCGTGAGAGCTAGACACCTGAAAATACCTAATTCAAAAAAAGCTGTGTTAAAGCTGCAGCCTCCATTAGTTGTGAACAGGGACGAAATGCAGCATATGGCTGAAAGGACTGCTGTTCTGAATCTCCACAGGAAACCAGATGCACCCTCTAATGCACCAGTCTTCACACAGAGGCAAACAGTTTGTGGCAGCAAACAGATTAGGAGACCCATTTCAGGACCAGCAGCATTTGGACCGACAAATAGGTTTGGATCTTACCCTCAAAATTAATGGAATAAAGGCCGGTTCATATTATAATATTGGGCCAGGTTAGGTATATCTGAGCTTGCTTAAACCACTAGCCTAATGCTATCAAGTGACCAAAAATCTATTGACAGAGTTTTAATTTGGGGCAATGTTATTCATTGCATCCTACAGGTAATCCTCGCCTTATGAGAGGTCGCTTAGCAACCATTCAAAGTTATGATGGGTATTTAAAAAGATTACTTATAACCTACATATAAAATTCTAGGCTCCCCCCCTCCCAATCATATGACCACATTTTGAGCATTCTGAAACTGGCCTGCATTTATGGCCATTTGAAATAGTTGAGGTGGTGCAGTGGTTAGAATGCAGTACTGCATTCTATTTCAGCTGACTGCTAGCTGTAGTTCAGCAGTTCAAATGTCACCAGGCTCAAGGAAGTTTCAGCCTTCCATCCTTCCGAGGTGGGTAAAATGAGGGCACAGATTGTTGGGGGCAATATACTGACTCTGTAAACCGCTTAGAGAGGGCTGCAAAAGCACTGAAGCAGTATATAAGTCTAAGTGCTATTGCGATTGCTGTTTGAAATGCCCTGCAATTGTATGATTGCAATTTACAATATTTTTGCCAGAAACTGATATTTACTTCCAGCAAAAAAACACCCTATAGTGAACAATGGGTTTGCTTTATGACCACTGCAAAAAAGATTGTAAAATTGGGTGGTTACATGATCTGCTTAATGATAGTCACAACTTACAACTGAAATTACAGGCTTAATTATGGTCACAAGTCAAGGGCTACCTTTATAAAGTTTGGCTAAAAGATAACAACCAGCCCTTATCACTAAATAAGAATCCTTAACTGAGATTTGACTTGGAGCTGGGACATCCCACCCTTAGTCCAAAACCTTAATCATTAACACACATATATTTCTTTATTTAGTTGCAAGTTAAGTTGATCTTCTCTTGCTGAAAGTGTTGCTGTTGCTACCTGCTATCTCTTGGTCTCCCATCCATTGAAAGAGACAGAACCTGTTCTTGCTTCTGCAGCTGTGAGACACAGCCAGGGCAGAGACGTGATCATTTTTAATACCTTTCTTCCTTTAGCTCCTGGGAGGCTAGGTGTGCGATCTTCCAATAGCCATTGCTGGTCTTTGAGTAGATTCAGTTGGCCCTTGTTCACATGCTCCCATTGTAGATGTTCTGGCAAATGTGCTCACTGTAGAAGATGAGCCTGCTGAAATTTTAACTTCTGGGGTTTTAGAAAGGAATTAGCTATTCTTTCTTATAGTTAAAATATAATTTAAGCTATGCCTAAGCACAAGAGAATTTAAAAACATTTGAACATGATGCCTCATATTCAACAAATATTTTTCCATAACTATTTTTCCTCCCATAACAATATTTTTTTTGCCTAACAATCTACCTGTATCACTTTGTTCCTCTCCCTGATAACATTTTAAATTTATAACATTACTGCCACCTTGACTCTCTGCCACCAACAACCAACAATTCATTATAGTGTGGCAGAAAAGTATTCAGTGTGACAGTGTTCTGCCATGACTTAATGGAGGCAACAGCCTAAAAATAATCTTCAGTAGCAGCCCAGTTAATGACCAAAGCATTGGAGATACTTAGAAGAATAGAAGAATATCTGTTCTTGTTTGGTCCAATAAGCCTACCTTCTAATTTGTCGAATTTCTTCTCTTTAGAGCCACTATGGATAGAAGCCTACCTAAGACACTCAGCCATCAGATACCTGTCAGTCATTCATACACAAGTATGCCAGAGAGATTTGCAGTGCTGAACATGGTCCACCCTCTGAGCGCCAAAGCTTCCCTGCAGAGCTTGTCAAAAAGGCCGGATATCTCAATGATTGCCCAAAGCAAGATTCCCCAGTTGTAGGAAATGCCTCAAACAGCTGTGTATACCTTGTTGCCAGGTCTCGGCTGCACTTGATTTCCCATTTCCCCATGAACAACACAGGCCAGCTTCTCTGATTCAGCAGCCTGATTCATCACTGAGGGCGACAGTGCCCCTGCGCAAGCAGAGCAGTTGAAAGAAACAACTTGATTTCTGTCCAATTAAACTGCTGCTGTGAAGAGAGAATCAGTCATTCTCCCCACCCCCACCCCAGCAACGTTTCTTTTTAGCAGGCTTTGAAAGGAATGGAGGAAGGGCTTGTGCCCACTGTAGCTCCTTCTGATGACTACATCCCTGGTTTTAGAACAGCTGTTTGAGTGGCCTCAGGAGCTAGGGTGGTTTCCTTGACTCAGCTGGTGGGAGGATGATACAACTGGTTCCCTCAGGTAACCAGCTGCAGCTCCAAAGTGTCAGCCTTCTCTCCTAGTGATTAAGAGACTGGGAACATAGGCAGCTGCACTTGGCTTAGTCTGAAGGATATGGGTGTTTGTTTGTTTTTTCATGCTCCTTGAGCAGCAGACTCATTGGTTTCAGATACTGGTTTCTACTTCAACTAACGTAAACAAACTATGTTGCTTGGTTACCATTTTCAGCATGGAATTACCAAATAGCAAGAAGTGTAGGACCAATTGACCAAATCATTTTAATTTATTTGTGCTTGAAAGAAATACATGGCATATCTCGAGACTGTATTTTGTTCAAGTCAGGTGACCAGTATATACCCACATCTTTATATCAGACATGGGTGGTTCTCAATAATTCCTCCTTTACCTGAACCTTTTCATGTCTTTACAACAAATGTATTTTCAGTTCAAATTTCCCTAAGTTGTAGAGCATTTTTAGACTGAAAGAGAAAAATGCATTGTTCATAAGTGTCAACATTCAGGTAAAATGTGCAATGCTATTCCAGCAGCCTTGCCTATCCATTGGCACATAGATGGATACAGTTATCACTTGATCTTTGATTTGTAACATGGGTCATATTGTTATGAGAATCAGGGACTCCCACATGTGGCTAGTAGGTGGCCCTGTTTTTTTATTGTGGCATTTGGAGCAAATGCTGCCATATTCATGGGATTTGTTACTTGCCATAATTCATACTGTATCTTTCTCCACACAAGTCCTACAAACTGTATCTGCTAACAAAAGAAACAAAAGTTTGTGTGAATTGGAACTCAAGTATGTATAGGTAATTATTATTGTGACTAATTTGAAACCAAGTATTGTAGTTTTCAAAATTAATATTAGATAATTTTGGAGTGAGGTTTACAAAGATATAAATTATGCAACAATCCAAGCTTTAAGCTATCCGTTTTTGTTCAGATTTTTTTAAAATGCATAATAATATCAATGATGTATACATAAAATCTTCAGTATGTTCTTATGTTGAAGCTTTTAAATATTTGTAAACCAGGAAAAGGCTTAGATCCCCCAAAACTGGGCTTCTATTCATGCCATAGTGGGGCCCTGCTGAATTCCATATCTAGAATATAGGTTTATAGGAAATCTGGACCCAAGTTCATAAAATAATATGTGGGAACATCAGCTTTAAGAATAGGTATATCCTATAAATTAATTTTCTTCTTCAATCCAGTTTTTGTAATATTGAAAGTCTGCCTTTTCTACATACTCAAAAGCAAGGAGCAAGGAAGCAATCTAGCCTTTGATATGTTCATATACAGTATCTCCATAAAGAATTTAATAAAGCAAAACTATTTATTTATTTATTCAGTGTTATTTCCAGTCTTATATGAAGATAGTGAATAAACCTATCAAGTAGTAACCCATTCACTTGCTCATATCATTCTGCATAAGGAAATGCAGAATTTCAGTTATGATTGCAAAGTTAGGGCTTGATTGGAAAAGAAAAGTGGCTTTAATTAGATTGCATTCATTTTTTTATGTTTAAACATACTGTAGAACTACCAATTCCTGTTTACCAATGCAACAAAAGTTGACTTTTCTCATATTAAATGTGAAAAAGCACCAAGAGGAAAGGTGCCAAAGCCTTCCAGACCTTACCTGACAAGGACCTTCCCATTTTCTTTTTCTTTTCTTTTCTTTTCTTTTTCTTTGCTAAATTTGGTTGTTAGAAAAGTGATGTATAGGGAAAAAATATTTCTGGGAAGATGTGGGGAGAAGCCATCAATCACAGTTGGAGAATCTGACCGTTATTAGATACCAAATTATTTGCCAACATCTCAGTTTAGCAGAGACATCCCTTCCTTCAGCTCAACTTTTCACCATTTTGGTTGATTAACAGCAAGAGAACCTGTTCACAATGAATCGGGATACTTCTTCTGTTCTCATGTTAAAATACTGCTCATAATTTGCAAGACGATTCTTCCTTCCAAAGTAACTTAACACATATTAATACTGTACTTGCCTCAGAACTGGAAGTGCAACTCACAAAAGTAAGTGTACCTTGTCAGACAAATTATGATGCCTGCTTTATATTTGAAGAATCCACACACTCATCTTCACTCCTATTCATTAGTTTGCTCTTTAGCATTGCAGGCATCTTCTTAGATGCAGATCAGTTGTAGCAGGAACATCATAGAGTTGAAACCATATTTCGAGCGAATACTATTCCTATCAGAGACACCGCGGGAATTATTGTGTCAAGCATTGTCTTGAACGTCTGAAAAATAAAAAGGAGTTGTAGTCCATAATATACTGGCCACATAGGTCTTTGAGTACTGCTGTTGGACTTCACAAAGTGTAGCACTCTCCTTGTAGAACTATACAGAGATAGTTTGCTCAATTAGTTGTGGCTGTTGCTTTGTAGCCATCCAGGTAAGATTTGGGAAAAGATACTAAGATGAAAATGTTCTTGCCTCTGCCACACCCTTAACTCAAATGCTATTCTTCCTTTCATAATTTGACAATTTACAATGCTGGCAAAATATATGACTGTGCACATGAGTGAGGAAAAGCAGACTCACGTCATTCCTTTTTTCTGCTCTTAAGATAAAGCCTGAAGCAGCATAACCTCTCTCTCTCTATTCAGTCCTATTTTAAGACTTCTGCAAAAGGCATTTTATATGTTCAATCTGACTTGCACAGCTGCAAAGTGATGGAATGTAAAGTCAGTTAGCATTTCTTCAATGAAGGACATTACTCAAAGCCTGAAAATTAAATCTAAGCCTTCAGTGTACAGCATCATCACGGTTTGTGTTTGTGGCTTTGTGTTCATTTTTATTATTCTGCACTGTAAAATCTGGCCTTAGCACACACCAGGAGCACCAGGTTTATTCTGCCCTAATTCGTTTTACTGAACAATGTACAGATAGTCCTCAACTTACAACAGTTCATTTAGTCACCATTGAAAGTTACAATGGCGCTGAAAAAAGTGACTGATGACCATTTTTCACATGACCATTGCAACATCCCCGTGGTCACATGATCAAAATTCAGCTGCTTAGCAACTGGCTCGTATTTATGATGGTTGTGGTGTCACAGGGTCACGTGATCAACTTTTGCAACCTTCTGACAAGCAAAGTCAATGGGAAAGCCAGATTCACTTAAGTAAGTGACTAACTTAACAATTGCAATGATTCACTTAACCACTGTGGCAAGAAAAGTCGTAAAATGTGGCAAACTGACTTAACAAATGTTTCACTTAGCAGCATAAATTTTGGCCTCAATTGTGGTCATAGCTCGACTACCTGTACCTGAATATAATCAGAAATTACCATCAGGTAGTGTTGTTAACATTTTATTTCTTCATAAAGTGGTGTAGGCCAAAAAGTGCTGCTCTTTTAAGTCGGGTTTTTTTTTTGTTTTTTTTTTAGTTAATAAGATTTGCTGTGCACTCTCAGATTGTTAGTTAAGTTGATAAACTTTGCCTAAGAGCAAGCCACAGAAAAGGAAACAGGATTTCCTAGTTAAGAAGTCATCACCAAGAAGAGAGTTTTTCAGCTGGAATTGACTTATTAGGGTGGCCCAGTTCCAGAAAGTCCAGAGGGTTCCCCCCTCATATTTTTCTCATTCTTCTTTCTTGTCTATGATATCAAATTATTACCCTGAATCAGTGCTACAGTAAAGCTGGGAATTGGAACAGGCATCAGCAAAAGCTTGTTTCAAATTCCACAACTTTTTTTTTATGAGGTAGAGTCTGAAGGATCAGAAGATATATCGGAAGATAATGGAAATAGAAGCTTTCATACTATGCTTTTTCTCAAGTGACTGGTCTTCCAGTTGAATTGGATGTGCAAATGCCACAGTCTCCAAATCGCATGAGAAGCAGCTGCCCTAATACAATGAGGGACACTTGGTGGGAATTTTTACACAAATGCGTATTCGAATGGCTGTTTTGTCTCCTAGTTTCCATTTGTTTTATGCTTAATATTTTATTTCAATCAAATCAATGATGTGCAAAGATGCACATTGTAGAATATTTTGAATGAAAAGGTAATAACTATTCTAAAGTATAGTCAAACACTCAAACCAGGGAAAACTATGGAAGCAAAATTATGCTGACTAAAATAATTACATCTTTTGCACAAAAACTCTTTATGTGTGAAAAACCTTCCCAGAGTCCTTAAACAACAGCAGCTACCTGAGGAAAAAGTTATTTTCTTAATATATTACAATGGAACCCACTACTATCTCTTTCTTGGTGTCTTATTCGTTCCAAAGTCTCAAGTTTGGGGAAGAAGATGCTCTCTCTATGCAACTGATAGCAATGGACTTTACTTACTCTTCATTGCTGGTTTCCATGACTGAAAACTCATCTTCAGTATCAGAAGAGCTTTCTTTACCTGCCAAAATGAATAAAAATACTGTTATGAACACTAAAGTTACTTCTCCTTTCTGAAGAGCTCCCCCCCCCCAAGCTACAAGAAGAATTTGAAGCATTTCCCTACTTTGGAAATATCTAAGATACTTGACCATTTCTCAGCCCAGGACTGGAAAACCTCTTGTGCCCCTCCTAGAATCTCCAGAAATGATGCTACCAAATTGTAAAGTTGAATATGACTGAAGAGTGACATTATTAAACAGATAAAGGGTTATCCTCTTAATGTTTTGGAGGATGGCTGGAAGTGTGCTGCTCAAAGCTCAAATGTACACCTGTGCCTAATAAAAAAAAGGGACAACCCTAATTTAGCACTACTGATATGGATAAATATATTCCTGTGCACAATATCAATTGGTTTATAATTATGGATTCTGTGTGCTAAATGGTCTTTTTGATATGACTACCATTGCCACACCTGAAAGAAAAGGAAGAGTGTTTTGTTTTGTTTTTAAGAAAACGAAAAAGAAAAATTGTTACATTCCCCATTTGTTTTCCTCTTGTTTCTGATGGACCGGTCACACCACCTATCTATGGAATCTATGGAAAGTTGTTTTGAGTGCCTAAAAAAAAGAAAAGAAAGAAGATTCTATAGAAAGTTCCTTACTTTTCCATTAAGAATGAATGAGTGTTAAATAACAGTTTCCTTAAGCATGATTTATTACATAAATTGCAATTGGTTTAGTTTGCACAATACACTAAGCTAATCTATAAAATTTCAGGGAAACGCAAATTATTCAAATTTCCTACAAAAGTAAGAAAACTCAATAATGGAATGACCAACTTCAAAGCAGGATTAGTTGTTTTCATTGGATGGATGCAAGTTTGGTCTGGACATTCATCTGTCAGAGATGAGGTGTCTGAAAATCTTGTGTTAAACCAGATTAAGTTAACACCTTCCACCGTGCCTTTTACTTACACGTTTCACAATGTGATATAATTTTGAGCACTTCCAGATCATACCAACACCTTCCCTTTGCAAAGAGAGCTGTATTTTCTTTGCTGTACCTTGGGCGGAATGAAATCTTGGAGTACAAGACTTCCTTAGTTTCTTCTCTGCCATCCCAAAGGGGAAACTTGTCGATGGAAAGTTCCACGTTATCACTGTAAGCTGCTGCTGCTGCTGTAAATTGGTGAGGATTTACGTATTGTGACACCATCTTGAGAAAAACCAAGTGAGAGATCAGGGTAATATCTCTGCTGCTTTTAATGTTTACACTTGCACAATACCTTTTCCTACCAGATTCAAAGGTAAAGTAGCAAGATAAAAATACAGAAACATTGCAATGAAATATACTGTATATATAAAGGCTCTTAGGACTTATGATTTTTCTTCTGCTTTTTCCCCAGAGCACCTCGTTTATATATGTACATATTTTATTTCAACAATCATTCAAAGCAGAGACGGAGCTGCTGAGGCCATAGCAAAAGTGGTTGTGAAGAATATCTAAGTGAGCCAGGCAGGAAGGGGGAAGGGGCCACATGAACCCTATTGATGATGCCACAAGACAAGTCAGCCTCTGTTATTTTGGTTCTTCCTATTCAATAACCCCAAGGCTGACTTGCTTGACTTCCCCAACAAAATATCAGGGAATTTGGATTCACAATTTCCATCCTCCATTCCCAAGCTGTGGAAATCAGTTCCTATGGCATGTTGTTGTGGCACTGACCCACACAGGATGCCAGATCCTGACTGTTCAGGGCTTCCATCTGTCCTTTCTCTACTCTGCTGAGTTCCATAGTCCAGGACACAACTGATAATGTCCGTCCAACTATCTCCTGCAACTAGTTCTGGCAACTTTCATGAATCAGTGTCTTTTCCTCCACTTGGAACTGAACCCAGAAGGACATTTCTTCCAACAGCTGTTCCAGATGCGGTAAGGACTGTAACATGGCCCAAAAATGCTTTCTCTGTGTCAGCAAGGGAAATGCCACAAACTAGAAATGCTGCACAAGGCCGGTGACTCTTGAGGCCTCCTCTAAACTATGGCAGTCTGATTCTCCCAGCCTACTCATGTAACTAAAACAGTGATGGGAAAAGAAATAGAAAAGAACCGATGCACCATTTTCTTAAAAAATAAATCAGTCCCAGCTATGGCCTTGTCATGCTTTCTTAGGGAAAAGAATGATTAACCATTTCTAACCATTTCAGGGAGGGTAACACTGGTATAGGTAATCAACCTCTTTAGCTACTTTCCCCATAAAGAAAATTTATATCAGATTTCTACCAAATGTTCCAAGGCCTGCCTAGCTTCAGATAAAGCTACCATTTGCATGGTATGGATTTGGGACTTCTCTTGCCATCCGCCTTACAGAGATGGCCAAACAATGCCCAAGTGACTTATTATAAGCTTTTCTACAAGTCAGTGGAGGGTCCTGGAAGCACCACTATCATCATGATATGCCACAATAATCATTTATTGCACTTCTGGGTTTGCCCTGATTTGTTTCTTAAGCCTTGGGAGAAAGTAGAGCAGCTTCCATTTTAACAATCAGAAACCAACCAACCAACCAATCACTTCCCTACTTTTAGCCAAGACAGCTTACCTGGCCATTACGATTACAAAGAGTGGTAAGGCACTCAGGCCCTGCTCTGAAAAACTTTTTGGTGGAAAATGATGGTTCATGAGCCAAGTTGGCCCCTGCAGCCCAAACCTGTTAAACAATGCATGTGAATAAGTATAGAATGATTAATGTATGCAAGTTGCCTGGTAGGATTAAAAAAAAATATCTGCAAAGATCATGAAAATCAAAGCTATCTCTAGAGGCAGTTTAAGGCAGAGGAAAAGTGGGCTGGATTAATAAATTACCCCATCTGTCTCTACTTTTTCCATAATCTTAAACGCTAATCTCATTGCCAAGGAATTTTAAAGTTTATCTTTGCACTGAGTACATAATCTGCACTTTAGTATCCTGCTATACAAGCAGCATACTTTTTAATTGGAACGTTTGGAGCTTGAGCATCAGTTGTGATCCTGTACTGCCTCCTGCTGGCTTGGAACATCCATGGGCCAAGATATGCTAGGGAAGCATACATCGTTTACTGATGGGGAAGAGAAAACATTGCCAAGCTCCAAGGAGAGGTGGGCTTGTGAAAGACATATTCAGTGCATCTGCTGTGCACATAATTCTAATGCAATCTTCTCTCTCAACACATTAATAATAATAATAATAATAATTTTATTTATAGACCGCTCTTCTCCCTATTGGGACCCAGGGCGGTGTACAAGTCAGGTAAAAAACACAAATAACATATAAGACATACAATTACGACTTCCCTTAAAATGTGATATATAACTGATTTTATATCATTAAAACTCCCTCAAGGGTAGACTAAAATCATTTCCACTCCCCCCCCTTAAAACCCCATTTTAAAACCCACTTTTAAAACCCCATTTAAAATTTCACGAAAGGCCGGCTAAGATAAATTCTAGCACCTTTGCTCTCTCATGGCTAACATAAATGTGGACTTCAATTGCTTCTAGATATGATGATGACCACCAACTTAAATGTCTTAAAATGGGAAAGAAACACTTCCACAGAGGATAAGACAGAAAGTAGCTATTGACCCTGATTATGTTCCTGTCAAAGGCAGTAAGACTCCATATGTTAACATGAATGGGTCAACTGGTAGGCCATTGTGGGAAGCAAAAGGTTGGACTAGATGGGCTTTTAATGTGGTCCAGCAGGGTTCTTTTTTTATAAGGAAACAGCAAGAACCAAAAGGAGAGCCACAACAGAGGTGCCAACTCAGCAATAAAAAGAAGCAACTGGAAAGACTGTTATACCCAGTTTCTACATTTCCTTCAAACTATTGAGGCAGGCTCTGTCCTATTCATACAGTGAGCAAGCAAGGGACGCCTTTCTTCACTAATATTTTCAGGGTCATTAGAATGATCTGATAGCCCCAATTTTACCCTTGTCCCTGGTACACCAAGTCTTGTTTTAGTCCTAAGCCATGTGATGTCTGCTTCCTCAATTCACTGCATTTCCATATTAGAAAAGATCTTCCAGTACCAACATGAGTGCAAAGAGTGCCAGGACATGGCATCATTACATCAGCATCTCCTTTGGTGGCCACAGCAATGCTGGGTTTGCTAAGGCCATTGTGGGGAAAGGCATCTGATTGTATGAATCACTTTTTAGAATGATTAGAATCGCCATTTGCTTCCAAAGAAAGCTTTCATTGTGCAATCACTCTGCCTCATTCATAATATTTTATGTTGGGTGCAGAGTTTTATCATTTTTCACTTGTTACCGTGATCATCTTCTGATGCAAACACAAAATAGCCACCCGTTGGGGTTTTTTTTATTGGTAATTTAATATGCCCTTTGTCTGAAAGTACTTATTGTTTGTATTAATGGGTGAGAAAGCAAACAATGGGGGCTGATTGTGCGAAGGATTTGTAGTTTGAGTAATTAGGCTTTCGGCAGCAAGCGCTGAACCCAGATGCCCTGCATGTTTTCCCACACATATAGGGTCCTATTTGCATGTCTTAAGAGTGATGTCCCATCATGGGTAGTATCGGCAAATGAGAAGGGTCTCTGTGACTTACAGTGATGTGGTGCTGAGCAGGCAGAATAACATTCTTTGGGAAATGGTAGATAGAGATTGGAAATCCTCCAACCCACTGCTGGATGATGTAGCCGCTTAGGTCAACATCTTTAGTCAATAAGCAGTTGAAGATTCTGATAAATTTGCCTTTTGGGTGCACACTGACGATCCTTAGAGAGCTGGTTTCAGCATGGCATCTAAAAGAAGAAGAGAACAAAGGACATGAAGCAAATACAAATGGGTTAGATCAGTGGTGGGTTTCTACCGGTTCGCTCAGGATCTTGCGAACCGGTACTAGCGGT